>BLKR01015328.1:0-81884 GCA_011170035.1 Teleogryllus occipitalis | reverse complement strand
GAGGTGGGGTGAGGTGAGGTGAGGTGAGGTGAGATGAAGTGAGGTGCGGAGCGGAGCGTAGTCGGCGCTTCGCGGAACAGCATCGCGCGCTCGCCCTCGCGGTCTCTCGCGGGGCCGACATAGCGCTGGCCGCGGCCGCAGCATCATCGAGGCCTGAGCCAACATCAACTGTCCGCGAATGAGAACGACAAATATTGTCGCTGGCATTGTCCGGATAAAGGCGCTCTGTGGCCGCGCTCACGACTCGCCAAACACGGCTCCGCGCTCTCGGGCCCCGAATGTCAACACGTGCGATTCTTTTGATCGCGAGCTCTCTCTCATTGAAGCGGCGCGCGAGTTCCGACTGCGGGCTCGCGACGACGGCGGTGCGGGTGGGGGCGTGGGCGGGGCGGGGGGGGGGGGAGCGCGAGCGCGGCGCGCGCGTCCGCTGTTCTGCAGAATGTCGCCCGCTGTTGTAATCGGCATGCCACCCGCGCCGCGGCCGGCCATCTGCGCGCGTCAATGAGCCCCTGTGCCCGTGTTTGGGCAAGTGGGTCCTCCGTCGCCGAAGGTTCAACAGTCGCGCGGGCCGGCGGCGGGCCGCGCAAGGCCGCCGCCGCGTCTGCCGCAGGCGCGTTGCCCTCGTTGAGAAAGACGAGAGGTGGCCTCGGGTATTGTTCACGGCTTTGGTATGCTTGCGGGGCCCGTCCGCGGGCACTTGTGGCAGAGAAGATGCCGCTCGCCATCATTCGGAGGGATGACACACGCACGCCAGTATATCTGTGGTGGATGGTGGGCTTGTTGTCCGTTTGTGACCATTCCAGCAAGTTCAGGTTTCGAGCCTTACCGTGAAAAGACTTTTTGTTCTAACAAAAATGCGTTGCACAATACACTAAGAAATTCAGTAAGGGACTTCTTGAATACTAGATCTTCACAAGAATTTTTATTCTATCAGACGAAGGTTCATTCAGCCACAGATAGTGTCAGCCCATTCTTTTCCTCAGGCAGAAGATTCGATTCCATCTCGGTCTAGTGGTCTCCTCAAGGAAATTGTTCCTCGTAGCCCCGCTTGATACCACGTATTTACAAATTTTAAACAATGTCACAAGACAGTGTGAATTTACATCACGCACGTATTCTCTACCTTGACTTACATTGTTACAAATGTACTACATCCTTACAATACTCTTATGATCTTTATAAGCACATGAGTTTATATAAATTTAAAAATACCACAGCTTTTCTGAATTCATAATCGCACAATTTGTCTCAGATAAGTGTTATATAAATAAAACAATCAATACTTTTGATATCCCATTGTTCCTATTAATGTAATAAAAATAATACATAATAAAATCGGCCAGCGTAAATGAATTTTGAATGACACACATCAGTTGAATAATATTAGTAGCATTATCTGAAAAATCGTCATTTTCGAGCATTATACATTTAGAAAATAGCATATTTTTAACAATTACATTTTCTTAGATACCTATTTTTCTAACTTTGGTTCTGGTCAATATAAGTTTTTAAAGCTGTGTATTTGTCACGACTTAAGTCCAAAATATGGGTAATTCACGAATTAGGCGCTTAATTCACAGATGCTTTGGATAAAGCTATACGAATAAAAATGTACCGATTGTTTCGACCATCTTTCGGCTAATGTTGGCATTATCCACAGGGTGCTGGCTAAAGTAAGGTGATTGCGCGGGTCGGGCATCTTGGGTTCGCGAAAAAATATTTTTGCATAAACATGAGTTGGAAATTATGGGTTCTACAAACTCAAGGTTGTTTAATGAAAATTGCGAAGGCGAAAGGCAGGAATCCCGTCACATGTGTAGCCAAGTGTCAACTCAGTTACATTGTGAAGTTAGTTTAGGGTAGGCAAAATTTTGTGGATAGACATTTAGACTGGCACTGAAACACAAAACTACACACTCCCCTCTCACTAACCGTATAAACTTTCCACCAGCATTCTCATACCTATTTATCACGTAATATCTACTACTATTCCTCGTCAACGCAACGCACTTTATATGGTTTTGCCACCGTGCGTTAACTGACATATCATCCGTCGAAAGTCCGAAATATGATTAGAAACTGTTCTTACTTCGAACTCACTTATTCACTCGTTTTGGATAATATGAACACTGGTTAATTTACAAATACGCCAGATTCGGGCATTATCCGTACAATACGTCGCTATCACTTCCGCTACAAAAACGACGTGTAAGGATTGAAAACTTGTATAACAAAAAACATCGATGTTTTATATATGATGGAACATATCTTCCCATTCTGTTTCTATTTTTAAATGTAATACTTCATTAAATGAGTTAAATTTTATTGTTTGGTCACGGCAAGAAATATATTAATAATAATGTGCATAGAATGTAAAGAACTGTTGAGGAAAATTAAAAATTAAGGAAATTGTGTTTTGCTGTTTTTCCAGTTATTCATTTTCACTCATAAACCATCGAAGTAAAATGTCCTGTTTCTAATATGATACATAATCGCGTCAATATTAGTTCCTAGTATATTCTGCCTTAAATTTGAATGTTATCTTCATTTTCTAATCAATGTTCTATGTAGTCAAGGTTTAAAATACGGTTTAAAAATATTACCACAAACAAATTAAATAAAACATGTAACAACACTGGAGAAAGGTTGCAAACAGCGAAGGGCTTCTTGCCGCTTTGAGGATCGACAACAGTGATCGTTGATTGAGAGAAAGCCACAAAAAAATTACACATTGGAAATTCTATTTATAACACGAGAAACTTTTTTGGAAACATACATACATATATATACATACATATATATATATATATATATATATATATATATATATATATATATATATATTGTCGATCCAAAGAAAATATCGATGTTTGTTCGCCATCCCTAACCACGAAGCTCATTCGGTTGTGCGTGCGGTGTGGCACGTCTAGAGAGGGTCGAGACGCCGCGCCGCGCCGCGCCGCGCAGGGGCGATGGACAGCACCGCGGGGCGGTCTGAAGGAGATTGATGGGCGCCGAAGGGACACGCGTGACCTAAATCTCGCGAGCGCACACGCGGGCCGCGCCGCGCCGCCCGGTGGGAACCGGCGACCCAAAGGGCAGCGCCCAAACAGCATTCGCGCCGAATCTTCGTGCGAGGGCGAAACGCAACGCCACGGTCAGAATCAGTCCCTTTGGACGAACTTGTTCTTTTCCTGGGTATCTCCGATCAACACCAGCCGAATGCCAGAGCAGTACCACAACAAACGGACTGCGCGCGACCTTTCCTTCGTCTTCCTTGTCCTTTCCGCGCTCAGAATCAATAATCAATCAATTTTCCAGTGTGCACAGCCTCTAAAAGCATAACACTGAGTCTACTGCAAAGAACTGCTGCGACTTATTATTCAGTCTTATATTATCACGAGAATGTAGAACCCGATTTCTATATCAAGATATTTACCTGTCAGTTTTGCCATTTTTTGCCTCAGAATGAAACACCACCCCAATTTTACGAATCTTGGAATACCGAAAAAATGTGAAATTTGTGTTGGTCAAAGTGGTCTTACAGTATGTTTGAAAAGGTTTCTGTCGTTTCTTCAATAAACGATCAAATTAACGCAAAATATGCCCATGTAGCCTTCTCTTAGAATCTGACATCGGTCACACGTTGTGATCGCACCTTTTATCACTGAGTTGAACATTTACAACTTTTGAAAAGTTTGAAATTACTATCATAAAGTTAAATACACGTTCAAAATATGTTTTTCTGTAAATATTTTACTTATTTTCACCTTTAATCACGCATGATATGCTATTTGATAGCGCATGTTTGCATGATTATTGTAGGATTTGTTGATGGTGCATAAAAATTCAATTTTAATTAGCATTAAACCTTTGAATAAACTCAAAACTTAATAATCTAAATAATTCAGGCCATAATTATATATCTGCAATAAAGGTAAATAAAATATTTGAAATTACTGTTCATCATTAAACAAATCTTGATGACAATGAATTTAGATGTTTATATGTATAAATAGCTGATTACATGAATAAATAGATAAACTGCTCCTTAAGGAAAAATTCATTTAAAAAACGAATTTAAGACTTTAGAATTTCTTTTGTCTCATCCACTGACAATGTTTATGTGAAACATGACTTCTTCGTTCTCTTCATCTTCCTTTCCCGTCTCGACGTTTACTTTCTCCACATTCATCATCAGCACTGGCTTATTTGTCTAGTTTAACTTTCGAGCGGAACCCTAAAAGTGCACGGACTCATGCTGGTCTTGCATTTCAAACAAATTGTTGCAAAACGGTCGCTGGCGGTGTGTGTGGTCCAGCCCGTGTCGCAAAGTGTCGGTGGACGGGGGAGGGGTGCCACCTCGAAATCCGATCTCGCGGAAGGAGCGACCGGGGCGGGGGCTACCGATGACCCATACAAGTGATGACTGTGGGGCCGGTGATGGCTGTGGAGATGACGGCGGAGAGTGCAGCAGAGATGACGGCGGGGGCTGCAGCGGCATTTCGCGATGGTGGTGGCCGTGGCAACAACGGTGGCGGTGGAGGCGGAGGAGGAGGGGGAGATGGTGGAGGTGGAGGTAGTGGTAGTGGTAGTGGTGGCGGTGGCGGTGGTGGTGACGGTGGCGGGGGCGGGGGCGGGGGCGGGGGTGGTGGGAGTGGCGGTGACGGTAGCGGTGACGATGGCGGTGGCGTTGGCAGTGGCGGTGGCGGTGGCGGTGGCGCTGGCGGTGGCGGTGGCGGTGGCGGTGATGGAAGCAGTGTCGGTGGTGGTGATAGGGGAGGGGGCGGAGACGGAGGCAGAGGCGGTGGCGGAAGTGGTTGAAGTTGGGGTAGAAGTGGTGGTGATGGAGGTAGTGGCGGTGGCGGTGATGGGGGCGGGGGCGGAGACGAAGGAACAGCGGCGGAGGAAATGATGGTGTGAGGACGGGGGTAGTGGCGAGGGCGGGGAACGGGGCGGTGGCGGTGGCGGGAGCGGTGATGAGGGTGGAGGCAGGGGCGGTGCGCGCGTGCCCACCACGCACGCGCGGTAACGGGAAGCCGTGGCTCGTCGCGGTGACACAGTTCCCAGGGCGCGGCGCGGCTCGGCTCGGCGCCGCTGCAGTGCAGGAGCCACTGGCTAATTGCTCGCAGGGCAGTTGAGCGCCCTGCTGAGCCTTCGGAGCAGACGGAAGGGAGAAGCCACAATTTACATCTCTCCAGCCTTCATTTATTCCATGGTTTCTTATTCTTTTCTTCACTTATTATTCAGATATTGCTGTGGAACCATTCAAAATGAAATACCTCAAAGTTTAAAACAGGATAAATTTATCTTAGAGCAACATTATCCCTTTCTCTGTAGCGACTCTGATCGGGAGGTCCTAGGTTTCGACTCCCGGATCGATGGCGGATTTTTTACACTAGCTTCATAGCTAGTTCTAATTCATTCCGTATCTGCAGGGGAGTTTCAGCGGCGATTTTGACGGTAGTTTTTCGTGATTCCTCCCATTAACACCGAATGGACGAGAAGGATCCTAAACAAATGGGCCACGGACCCCGCGTGAACTTTCCTCCCCCTTCTTTGTCCTTTCACCTCCCTCACATAAAAGCACTTACCAACACTTAACATGCACTACACTATCACACACATCGAGAGACTACTTGGGAGATCATAGCAAGTCTCGGCTGGAGTGGTGCTCCGCGGGGGGTGGTTCCTTGTAGGAATTCCCCAGAAAGCTGAAGTGTAGGTCAGCGTCGAATTTCACTTTGCAGCTGGGTGATATACCGTCACCTCCAGGCGTAAAAACCATTCACATCACTAACCGTACTAATGATCACAGCTGTTGACGGGCTGGGAGTCAACAATTCAATAAATCTAGTCAATGTTGAGACGTGGTTCCAATTTAGAGAGATACCAAAAATTAACGGATGTTCAAAGATCTAGTTTTATTGGACGTTTACAAGAACCTGAGCACGTTATTAGAGTGTCCATCATATTTGCGTAAAATTAGCTTGGTATCCCTATTTCAGTTTTCGTAGTTGCTCTTCTAACCTCATTTCTGCAATTTTCATATTTCATAATTGTAAATGTTGGTAGAGTCTTTGTTAAACAATAACTCTTTCTTCTGTATTCACCAATTCTACCAGGACCACTTACTCCTTTTAATTAGTATTGTTTTACTTTTACATTTTCCCTTTTCTTTTCGTTATCTTTATAACATGTTATGTTTTGCAATTTAGCCTTCCAATAATTAAATAGAAAATTTATATTTCAACTATTTTGATTTAATTTTGCAGTACAAACTAGCATAATTTTATTGGTCGTGTTGTAAATATGACGTGCTCTACCTTTTCAAATTTTTAATAAATTTAAGAATTTTATTTTAAGTTATGAAAGTAAAAGGACTTATTATGGATTATTAAAATGTAATAATCTCTGAGGGACTGATGTAAGACAAGTTTATAAATAATGAAGCAAAATATTTGTAATGTTGCATAATATTATGTTGCTATGAGAACCTAGACATGATTGAACCTCTTAAACTCTGTATCTTTACGTAGTGTCGTATATCATATCTCAACGTTCTTTAACAATTCCCCATAATCATCTAATGTAACTCTCAGTTGCTACAGTTCAACATACACTGAGAGGAATTATGACCCTACCATGCGTCTATTCTTTTGTTATTTGCTTATTTATTTGTTTGTTTTATTATTGCTTTTTATTAAGATCAAGGTTCAACGAACTGTAATTATCATGAGGCAAGAACCACTTCAGATTCAGTCCATTATTAACCTTACATCTTCGGGAATTTTTTTTCAGATCCGGCATTCCAATTTCGAAATGTCCTTGAGTCCCGGAGCACAAGCACCCAGCATCCATCTGGCGACCCATCTCGCTCACCCAGCGCCCTCTTCTCGATTCCCCAAACCGCTTATCACCCGCTTTAATTGGCGAATACCTCAGCGACATCCCGCCGTCGCGCTGCGCCGCGCTGCGCCGCCGCCGCCGTTCAGAAACCGCGAATATCTCGGGGATGCGTCACGAAGTTCGAGTCCGCCGTTTTTCTATTCGCGGCTGATTCACGAGCGGGCGCTCGCAAATATTTTCGCATCCCTTATAATTAAAAGTTGGCTAGGGGCGTATAGAAACTCCCCAGCAACACGACGTGGCCGATCGTGACCTCGCAACCATGACGCAGATTTATCATAACGTGGAATGTTTTGTGTGTGCGTACGTGTGTACTTGCGGTAACGAAGGCTTTCGGTTTACTCCTGCTCTCTCTCCGATCCATTAGAGACGCTAATTAAGAGGCCAGCAAAATACGAGCGCTGCTGTCCGTGCGATCGTGGATTTTCTCGAAGGCCTCCAAGTAATTCAATCTTTACAAGGAACAGAAAGAGTTAGGAGCTACTTCACTGAGTAAATACAAAATACGTTGTTGCTGGTTGAACACATATTCCGAACTTTCATGACACAATGAGTATCAAGACAAACTGAAAGTAATAGCTTGTCTACATGAATAGAGGAGAGCCTAACTGGAAAAATATTTTCCCAATTAGTTAAAAATTTTGCAGTAAATTATGGTCTCGTATACAATAAATCAAAAACTGTAAATTAATTTCTTAAACTCAAGCTCTTTTATTCTGAACCTAATTTCATATTTTGAATAATGTTTTCGAAGTGACTTCATCCCGCTTCTGACACCAACAACACGTGCTAAATTTATTTATTCATTCTCTTTACATAACTACACGACGAGATAAGAAATGACATCATTTTGAACATGACCATACATTTTAAATAATGATTATTTTTAATGTAATCATTTGACTGAATGCCAATTGTTTAGTTAAGAAGACAAATTCATTCAAACTTACTTCGCGTTTTCAATTCCAAAATACTTTCATTGTGCGATGAATATTCGACTCATACATGAAATTTAGCAAAGTCAGTTTTGTGAAGTTCACACATTCATTCCTTCCACATCATCGTAGTTCATCGTAGATGGATACATGAAACTATCCTCACTATAACAGTTCATTAATTTTTAATCTACATTGTCATTATGATATCCTGTGACAAAATTCGAATTAAATTTAATTAAGAGAGACAAGTCTCATTGCGTTATTTAAATGTACTTTGCCTTAACTGAAGTTTTAACTTTTCACTAAACCTGAATTTTATTCTGTCCAATTTCGGCAATGTTCTAAGAGAAAGAGAGAGAGAGAGAGAGGAAGAGAGGAAGAGAGGGAGAGAGGGAGAGAGAGAGAGGAAGAGAGGAAGAGAGGAAGAGAGAGAGGGAGAGAGAGAGAGAGAGAGAGAGAGAGAGAGAGAGAGAGACAAACAGACAGAGGCCAGCTGAAATGGTCAATGACAACGATCGCCTCTCTGAAAGTCTGTGACCAGGAGGTCCTACGATTCGGGACCCGGCGGGGGCAAATTTTCCACGCTAGATACTCCCAATTACATAGGATAAATTCAGCCGCTGTGTGGAGAATTCTAGCGGGTAGCTTCTCTGTTACCTGAAGGTGAAAATTCTGCAAGCCTTAAGTAAGTGGGCGCTGGATCTCAATTCAAGAGGGGTATCCGTCACCTCCTAACAAAACATGCAACACACTCACGGGACTATTGGCCAAAGTAACTGACACGATCGGAACCACTAAATACTCACTCACTCACTCATAAGAATGCATCTGAATCGTATATATCGGCTTATGTAGCTCAGGACATCTACTGACCGGACGGTTTTAGAGTTTCACTACCAGCAATGTTTATCGACACTAGCTAGATAGCTAGGCCTTACACAAATATACACTTACGTGCATTACACTATCACAAACGTCAGGAGCTTAGAGGCTGGGGCGGTGCGCCGCAGATGGGAGAAACCTAGTTGAAGAAAACCGCTCTAGCCGACGTGTAAGTCGGTGCCAGATCTCACCACCCATTAGGGGAATATCACCGCTACATCCCGAAGAAAAACTGCACTTCACTTACGGGACTAATGATCTTAGCCGTTGTCGCGCCCAGAAACACGAAATAATCAATCAACAGATTCGTAAAATTTCGAACTGCCGCTGTACAAGGGGGAAAATTCGGGTTGAAGAAAGGCGAGGCGAGGCCGGGCCAGTAGCGCAAGCCCCTCCGAAACAGAGCACGAGCGCGCTGCGAGGCCGTCTGGGCCTCCATTGGCCACTGCGGGAACGCTGGCGGCGTCTTCCCAGGAAGCGGTGCGTGGCGCCTCCGCCCAAATTCCCTCTAACGACCAGATAATTCGCCGCCGCCGTTTATGCATATGAAGCCAGGAGTCCCACAAGGGTCAACAGGACCATCTCTCTTGAGTCTCGCCATTTGGAAAATGACTCTGCCCTCGTGATACTATTCTCATTCACTTACGAGAATTCATATTTTTCACATTTAATCTTTAAAAGACTCTAATATGCAATATTTTAGATTCATAATATTTTTGAATCAAATAACTGTAGTACTAATTTTTAATATTCCCTTAAACTGGCAGAAAGTAAATCAGCCTCTGGTTAGGTTCGTTAGACACCCAGGAAGCCGGGGAAAACGCCAAAACATTGGTTTTGATTTTTACAGAAAAATGCAAATATTTTAATATGCTGATCTGCAATATGTGGTACATTATGTAATTATTATATTATCAAACTTAGTCCGTATCTGCTTACAACATAGCTGACGTGCGACGAGGAAAAAGACGCTTCAGATCTTACGTGTGTCGTTTCAGAATACACAATGTTTGCTCCTCCAAGACCCCATTTTCCACACACACGAGAGCAACAATTTTGTTGCCGCGGGCCACTAGTGAGTACTAATTTTCAAAATTAATTTACGCTTTAAATGAAGTCAAATCGGCAATATTAAAGTATAAAAATTCTTTACAACTGCTATCCTTATACAGTTTTCGATAACTAGCGTCCTTCCCTCCATATGTCCGTGCGTCCGTTCGTCCATCTGTCACTCACAGTTAAACTTCTTCCTGTTCAGCAATCGAGAAAATAAAGTGGCATTCAACGCGTCTGTTTTCTGGCGAGGAAAGGATGATTTGTTTTCAGATCCGTCTGAATAAATTAAGAAATGTCTCCAAAATCTAGTGTTTGTGCGTTTTTTAGAGCTACAATAGAGTGTTGATCGCGCAAGCCACGTGCCTCACCGCCATGGCACAGCACGCAAGAGGGAATAATAACACTCTAAAGATTGTATTGCATTCACAGTACACGATCCAGGTTTTGTATCACCTAAACGAAAACGTTTCACTGTCAGAGTTCCCACCCGTAGGATAATTATCGTTTTAAAGGATCATTTTGTTGCTGTGTACTTTACTATGATGCTAATGGGATAGTTCGCTTTTGTAGGTTATTTCCAATTACAAAATAATATTCTAATATAAATCTGTAAGAACAGGATGTTTTAGAAGATGAGCTGGCAAATTTTCAAATGTTCTTTAATAAGCCGCCTATATAATAAAATGAAACAATGCCCCTTCAGAACAACTCCTGGAACAGTTTGCATAAGGTTCTCCAACACCGTTTTCTGGGGTAGGTAGAGGCCGTAGACCGAAATAACATCCGAAAGGAAGAGTTGCATCCATACATATTTTGTTTCTTTTATTATTTAATTTCAATTCTTAGTGAATTATATTTGTGTACTACACCCGCGGATAAAACAATCAGACAATTGTATGTTTAAAGTTTATTTTATTTAGAATTTGCGTAGTATAAAATTTACGACAGTTCAAAGCGTTGATCTAGTTTGTGTGTAAAACAAATCAAACTAGCTCCTTGAACATATTTAGAGATATTTAGAGCTGTACATATAGAACATATATATAGACATATTTAGAGATGTTGGAACTGGTACTTAAACAGAAATATCAGTTTTATAATGAACATAGTAATATACAAAAATTAAACAACAAAAACAAATAATAATAATAATAATAATAATAATAATAATAATAATAATAATAATAATAATAATAATAATAATAATAATAATAATAATAATTATAATTATTATTATTATAGCAACACTAAGTATTAGTCAATGGCTGTAGGGAAACAATTCGTTCGTAATGAAATGGAACAAGAATAATCAAGGTAAGCAACAGTGAAATTGTCGTGACAAATCAAAGATAATATTTAGCAAACTGAAACGAACATCAAGCTGCTGACAACTGATAACATATTTACTACATGCAGAAGAGAATTGATGAAATCAAGAAATCCTTATGAGGCATTAGTTGTGCAGATTTATAGGGAAAGGTATAATAAGTCTCTTCCAATGTCTCTACATTTCTACAAATTGACAGTGCAGATCTGAAAGCAACGTCTTTTCAACAAATCAAAGTCTGCTTTAAAAGCGTCGCAAGATATGCAATTCCAAGCTATTGGCCTTGTTATGAGACTTAAAACGAGAAAAATTGACGGAGAGAAGGCATTATTGTCAAGTTTTTCTATAAGGTAAATCCAATATACCAACCAATACTTGCTTCCAGCATAAAATTTACATTAAGCTTCACACATTATTCTTGATACTTCTTATTAATTCATCTTGATTATACTACTCATCGATCTTCACCAACTTCATTCTTTCTTTCTTCCTGGGTCACTCATGGAGACACAGATTAACCTTTTACACCAGACACACTTGAAGGCTCCTTGCCAGTTGACTCACAAGGCCTTCCGCGACAACACACATGCTTGAAAGACAAGGGATAAACTACCATGCCAAAGAAGGGAATCGAACCAGCGGCCCTTCAAACCGAGGCGCCAAGTCGGCACACGCTCTAGCCATCTGGACCATCCATGTCGGTCTGCACCATCTTTATTATATTTCAGTCATTTGTCTATCCTCAAATTCATTACACCCCTTAGACCCCTTAGACTCCTTAGACTCTTTAGACCCCTTAGACCCCTTAGACCCCTTAGACCCCTTAGACCCCTTAGACCCCTTAGACCCTTTAGACCCCTTAGACCCCTTAGACCCCTTACACCCCTTACACCCCTTAGACCCCTTAGACCCCTTATACCCCTTAGACCCCTTAGACCCCTTAGACCCCTTAAACCCCATAGACCTCTTAGACTCCTTAGAGAGAGTTCGGTGGGCACTTTCTTCTCACTTTCTGTTCTTCGCTTCGGTCGTCCTCATATCAAAGCAACTTCCTCGCGTGTGCGCATTCCTAGATCGCGTCTTCCTCGTGATGACGCGGCGTGGGCAGGCGGAAGCGAAGCGAAAGCGGCGAGTCGGAGGACTGCGGCGGGGAGTGGCGGAAGGCCGGCTGGCGGACGGGCGGGCGCGGGGTGGGGCGTGCCGTATCTGGTCCACGCACGCAGCCTCCTCCAGCGGGAGCACGCACGGGCAGAGGGAAGGCCCAGAGGCGCCCGGGGCGACGGCGCGGGCCGCGGACGATGCCGCGGGCGCGCGTGGGAAACGTTCGCCCGCCCGAACGGCCCCCTCGCGACCCACCCTCAAACCCGATCGTTCGCTCGCCACTCGCTCGCTCGCCCACTGGCCCGCCCGGTCACCTGCGCGCTTACTCGCGCACTCACCCCGGTCGGTTGGTCAGCCCTCGCTGACCCGCTCGCTCATGTTTATCCACTTGCCCACCCTCCTGCTCAGCTACCCACCTGCTTACCCACTCACCTCCTCACCTACCTACCTGATCACCCACCCACCTGCTCACCCACCCACCTGATCACCCACCCACCTGCTCACCCACCCACCTGCTCACCCACCCACCTGCTCACGCACCCACCTGTTCACCCACCCACCTGCTCATCCACCCATCTGCTCAACTACTCACCGTTCAACTCGCTATTTCGACTGCCCGCTCCGGAAACCCTGATCAAAATCCAATCGTCACCCACAGCCTCCACCACTCACACCTTCTATATACACCCAAAAGTCCCCCGGACAGGTATATCCATGCCCACCTGTCCTCAAAGACTGCTCATCTTCGAAAGCTCGCTTCCTCAAACACCAAACTGACACAGATCTCCATTCGCTTGTTCATCCAAATGTTGCCTCCTTTTTACCACACAAGAGTCGCCTACGGTCATATCATAAAAGGAGCTAATAGTTTATGTGATAATCGCTAAATGACATACAGTTAAACATTTTTTACACGGCCTGAACGTAAGATGGCAATCCGCCAAGTTTCAGACACAGGACTCGCCAACATAAATGCTAAAGTTCGATTGGATTTATTTCGTCAAAAAAGGTTAGAACACTATAAAACAAAGGTATCAAAACTTTTGGAAATTATACAAAGAAATTTAAATTGTACTTTTTTGTATTTGATCTATCTGTTTTTGTATTTATTATTGTATTTAAAGTTCATCTGTGGGGAATTTTAAATTATAATGTATATTTAAAATTGGAGTTACTGCGATGTTGGTGCGAGCATTTAAATTAAGCTCATCTCCCCCAATTCTTTCCTCCTCTCCTCGCTCTCCTTTTCCCACTTCTCTCAACCTCTCTATCCCCATCCCTCTCACTTTCACTCTCACTCTCGTGATGAGCACTAGACTATAATCGGCTTCATCGATCGTCGTCATCATTCTTCCGTTTCGGCCACATCTGTTTCTTTTCAATTTTCTTCCAGATTTTCTACTGCAATTTCTCTCATGTTTTTCAATTATTTTCAATATGTAACAATACAGTTTAAATTCGTTTCGCATCTTTACTCGATTCTGTTCACTTTCTAACCCTTTCCCCTTAAATTTATTTAGTGTATTTCAGTCATTTCCTCTGCGGTACATCATCAATCTCATTACTTATACAATTATTTTTCTCTGTCTACCCAACCATTTACATAGAACACCACAGAAGAAGAAAGATAGCAGAAAGTTGACTCAAGGCTTCAAGGGTTGTGTCGGGCATACGGAATTTTTTAACGGGCGTTATATAGATCAAATTCTGCCATATTACTCTGAAATAAAACTCAATAATCACCGTGTTATGCAAGCGGTCCCTTTAAAATTCTGCCACGTGTAAGTGGCAAGGTGCTTTGCCGAAAGCAGAAAATCAAGACTGCCTTGTGGGTCATGTTTGCAGAGCTCCGCTCAGCTCTCGACTCCATAAATAACCGCGGAGGCAGGAAAATGCGGGAGGGCGGCCTGTCATCGCGAGAGACATGTCAAGAGGCGCTCGCGGCGGACAGGGGGAGAACCATCCCACGCTACCCAGTGTTACGGGCAAGGGAGGCGTCATCAATGTCGAAGTTTTCAAGACATCCATATTTGTATACAAACATCAATGGATTTAACATCGATTTATTAATGCCGAGGTTTTTTAACATCGATATTTTGTGCTCGATTTTTACGAGGTTAATGTTGTATTTTTGAAGGGAAAAAATTGATAATTTTTAGAAATCCTTAATTTGAACATTCTTCAGACCAAAGCCACCACGAGAAATATAAGTTAGTAAAATATTTGTAGATAAATGTAATATATTATTTTTTGTATTATTTAAGAACATAATAAATGTTTTGTTAATTGTTCTGAGAATTTTTAATTTTGTTTTGTGAGCTACATCTCAATTATAAATTAATAAACACGACAGCCGTGACATGAAACCCATCCCCCATATGTGCACACTAATGTTACTACACTAGTTTTAGTAACATTAGGAAACTAGTTTTAGTTGCAAAGTAAAAAGTTCGCTAATCATGAATAAACAATGTCAGCAAGTGGATGGAAATCAGCCAGTTATATAAAGAAATTAAAACATTACGAACACAGAAAAGTAATCACTGGCATTCCAACACCATGTTCTCCAATACGATGTACATAATGCGTGCATTAGAAGCCTACAAAACTATCGCTTTTGTTCTTGCACTCACTATAGTTCACTATGAAAATATCTTTCGTATTCTCAAAACAAAGTCTTTGTTGCTTTTATATTGCGACCGCAACCACCACTAACACCATTATAGGCATCGTCACCACCAACACCAATACTAACACTTTCCTCAACCTTGGCATACAACCTTAGATTTATTGATTTTTTTACTCAGGAGAGTCAACAAACTAAACGAGTTGGTCCCCACTTAGGAGTAAATAATTCGTATTTTGGGGCGCCTGACTCACTTTGGCCTTAGCCCGGAAAGTTTAGTGAATCTTACAAGAACAGGAGGTGGCGATGTTTCTCGCCCACTAGAACACCAGATACACCGCCGACCGACACGTCGAATTGCAGGTTTCCCCCTCATGGTATCTCCACCTGCGGGAGGGGGGGGGCTCAACCGGGACACGATCCCACTCACGTGTACGTCTCGTGTGAGTATAAGTGAGTAACGTGAGAGTGCGAGGAACGTTCCATGACATCATGACATGAGGAAGGTCCGTGGTGTTGAGGTACTACACCAACATTCCCATCACAACATCGTCCATCATCATACATTAAAACTGTTATCACATCATTCTTTCATCATGAGCACCAATGTCGTTCACCTCGTCGACGCGTTAGCTCGCTGCTTCCCTCGCATTCACCCGCCGCTGTCAACAGCTATCAGTGCCATTACGTTGCCGGCGCTAATGCGGGCATCGCCACAGCCGTCGCGTCCCGTCGGCGCGTGGTGCGCGCGCCGTGGGACCTCGCGGCCGTCCGCCACCTTTCACCGCCATCAGCGGCTCTTTCAATCCGAAGCACGATTTAACTACTGGGGGAGCGATTGCGCAGACTTCCATGTCGCTCGTCGAGCCCCTCACTGTGTGAATGCTTCATTTACATTTGAGTGGCTGGATCAAAAGGCAATTAGCGCGGGGCCTGCTCTTCGCGGATAATGGCTGGGGGCGGCGGAGCCGACGACGCAGATGGAAGGTAGCGGGAGGTGCCGGAATTTCGTAACGGAGCGCAGTGAAGACGGTGGCAGGAGGCGGGGGTGGGGGTGGGGGAGCGGGTGGGAGCGGGGGCGGGGGACGTCGAAGGCGGGGTCGACGCATCCGAGGTCACTGAAGGCGAACCCGGACGAGTCTGGAGTTCGATGCTCCTCCGATCAGAGGAAGCGAGTGTGAAGTTCATTACATTCCACAAATTAATGTTTTTCAATTAACGAAGGTTTTTACACATCATTTGCGAACATGAATCGACAAATTACATCGATTAATGTTGTTCCGTAATTTACGGAAACCTCTAGGAGATATTTAATTTCATGTTCTGAACTTGCGGCTCTCTGCTTTACGTCCGTACGTTTGTTCCGTTGCTTCTGCCCATATCTAACATCTGGCTGAAAGCTGGACATTCTTTGCAAGCTTATATTCAGTGCCTGACTTTGACTAATATGCGCCCAAGGCTGTTAAATGTTTAAGCGCCCTTTCTAATTTGTTTTTTTAAACATTAAAGCTATTTATAATATTTTGAATAAAAAAAATATTGTACGATATTTGTAACCAACGCTAATATGTATAAATATATTATGTATACGTGTAAATATTCTCACCCCGATTATGATTTAATTCATATACGATATTTTTGCATTCATTTTATCCGTATATATCAATGTATATATTGGACTAATTAACACCTTCTTTTGTTATAAATATATATGAAGAAATATTTCTATAAAAACCTTCAAAAGTTTGCATATGAAATTTTGAATCCACTGAAATTCGTTCGCTCCCTAACATTGCGCGCCTCAGGCTGCAATCTACTCAGCCTCTTCGGTAATCTGATCTGCCAATGCTGATCTGCCACTTCACAATTTCTCATCAAAGTTCTCAAAGAATGAACCAAGTTAAATATCGGGTAAAACCTCATTAAACTGAATTTTCGTTCGAAATTAGTTTATATTGTTACGGGGGTTACAGTGTTACATTCCCAGCTTATTTCGGTCATGATGATTCGGGTCGAGATCGGATATGATTCGGGTTAAATCTTAAAATGGACAGCAACTCGGAAACTGAAAAGACGGAAATTTGCTCCAAAATCATTGTATACTTGTAACTTACACAATTACAAAAAACATTATGATAAATATTATATTATTTTTTCATACAGTAGTACAAAGGGAATTCAATAAAACCTTTCCATGAGTCCACCGCAGTCTCTCGGCCAACGTCATTGACATGGACAAAACGTTGGCTCGCAGCGTCTCCAAGAAGCCTTCCGGGGCGCCGCCCGCGGGAGCCAAAGGGCTGGCGCGCAGCGTGGCGCGGCGTGGCGCTGCGCGGGCGCTTGTCGGCTCCCGGGGGGTCGCGCGAGCGGCTAACGAGACCATTGGGAGCGGCGCGGCGCCAGGGAGCGCTGCACGGCCCGCCACGGCCCCGCCCCCCTCGCGGCGAGAAGCACGCGCTCACGCGTGAGCGCCGCACGGGGGCGCCCCACACATTGGGCCCGACACGACGCCCAGGGCGAAATTAAAGCATAACTAGTGGTGCTAAAACAGCACGTACTTCCTTGCCCGAATTTTCACGCAAAGTTACGCGAAATGTACTCATTTTTTTAAAAAAATTGTACAGGACCGTATTTTGAAATCTATCTTTAAGGAACAGATTTCATTAAAGGAAAAAATCCCTATATTTCAGTTGTAGGAAGACGCCGAAAAAATTTTGAACTTTTGCAATTCTCGAAAAATCAGGGTTTTCAACGACCATGCGACCTGCACCATTCTCTTAAACGTCGTTCAGACTATCCAACAAAAAGTTTGTCAACAACGATTGAATCAGTGTTTGGAGAATATGGAATATGGCCCAGGGGCTTTACGTAAAGTCCCCTCAAAATTGAAATATCGGTTTCAAATTCAAGGGGCCACGACATTTGCCAGATCGAGTGGGAAATATCAATTTAGGATAAAATCCACTGAACGGTTCAGCCGCTAGCGTTGTTCACAGACGGACAGACAGTCAGATGGCTGGATAGATGGACAGACGTTTTGACGTCACTCTTGTTTTCGGTAGCAAGGAGCTACAAAACATGAATTGTAACACCACTTGATAGAGGATTTTTTTCTAAATTTAGCAACTGAATTCATTACTTTTTTGTTACCAGGGCCCTGTAGTAAGAGTTTTTTTTACGAAAATTCGCAGTTCTTTCGCGCAACATTACATAACTTTCTCTCTACTCCGAAACAAGAAAGTAAAAAAGGTGGTTAATAAACTCCGATTTAAACACAGTGACACTATAACGTCACGAGATGGACAGATGGGGAGAGTGTCATCCAATCGGGAGCTCCAATATCTAAACTAAGTCGTTACGAAGCTCCCGATTGGATGACAATTCCACCCCGTCCATCTAGTAACCTTGAAGTGTCTGTGTTTAAATCGGGGCATAGTATTAGCATAGAGTAAAGAATTACCTCTTACCATAGAATAAAGAAGAACCTCTTTCGTCTATGGTATTAGCTCAGCGCTAAAATCGCTGTCGTCTGTCAATTGTTTCGCTATGCAACCCGTTTGACGTTGATGTGCTGCATACGTTTGTGTTGCAGCAACCCCATCCACATTAATGTGGACCGTTTATGTTAGCTCTGAGGCCGAGATGAGAAAGAAAGATAGGAAGAACGAGAAGAAAAAGATAAGATAAGAAACAAGAAGGTAGATAAGAATTAGAAGAAACTAATTTGATTTAGCTCAAATATATGTGTTCTGTATTCACTTAACGAAACATGATGTATTCTGTACATTCTCGCATTCCAGTAGTACGGGACCTCGATAGTTCGAAAATAAATAAAATCTGCGCGTTAATATACTCTAAAGCTAGGTGTGCACAAGGAAACTATTTTCTCCAGCGGGAGACATTCAAAACTCCAAAAAGGGCACGAATCGAACAATTGACGAGTGTAATTAAGAACCTCTCCGCTTACGCTACACAGCCAGAGTGAGTGCCAAGAAGTCTCTTGGGAATGTGTTCTTGATTTGAAACTTTGAATTTATGAAAATTATAAGGGGGGAAGACACCCCAGTACCTTCTCCGTCAATTCGCATCCTGAATATACCAATTCTCTCCCAATATTTGCTCTTACACTCATCCGAGAGCTGTTGTGAACATTGTCCACCGAGCGAAGGTCTCTAAATCTCCATTTAGAGGAGTTCCCACCGTAATTTCATAAAGAGAGATGAGGCCGTGAAAACAGGTGGTCTATGTATTTCGAGCAAGTGAAATCAAAATATATGTCTAGAACCCAAAATGTCTGCTCGGAAACATGGAACCATGGACATTCAAACACACGCAGGTTAGCTCCCTGATATATGAATGATTCATTTTATTTTGCATTGGCATTTGAACTGGTATAAGAGTATGTGTTTCCTGTGTTTGTGATCACTCGAACTAACGAACGAGCTAAAGAACTGACGTACGAACGAAATGAGCAACAAGGGAATGATAGAATCAACCAACCGTCCAACCAACAGACAAATGAACGATGAGACGAACAAACGATAGGATAGACGAACGAACGAACGATTGGACGAAGGAACGAATGGTCGGGCGAAAGAAAGAATGTTCGGACCCAGTTGGGGGGGGGGGCGGACGTAATGTAACGGGTTTGTCGGCGACAGAGCTCATCATCCAACATGGGAAGATCACCGCTGTCTCACGCGACAAAAACCTACCCTACATTTACGGGACTAATGACCTTAGCAATTGACGCACCTGGAATCACTAATCAATCAATCACGAACGATCGAACGAATGATTGATCAGACGAATGACCGAACGAGCGAGGGGACAAATGGTGGAGAAAGCCTTTTCGGCTTTCGACACTAGCTTTTCAGCTAGGTCGAATTCATTTCCTATCTGGAGGAGAATAGTAGTGGCCGGCTGCTCTGATCGGTAGTTTTCCGTGGTTTCTCCGATCAACACCAGGCGAATGCCGGAGCAGTACCGTACCAAACTGGCCACGGACCACGCGCGATCTGTCCTTCCTCTTCCATGTCCTATCCTCTCCCCTTACACACACACACCTTTACACTAACATGCACTACACTACCACATATTCCGGGAGGCCGCTCGGGAACTTAGAGCTTGTCCCGGTTGGGGCAGTACCCCGCTGGTGGGAGAGTCCTGGTAAGGGGGAAATCCCACTAGCCGACGGTAGGTCGGCGCCGGATCTCACCATCCAGCGGGGGAAGACCACCGCCATCTCCCGCGAAAAAACATGTACTACACTAACGAGACTAATGACCAAAGCAGTTGACGCGCCCGGAAACACGAAGAAATCAATCAATCAATCAACCGTTTGCGGCCACGCCCTCGAGTGCTGGCAGGGCCCACTGCGCGCCGCGCGTCGCGTCGCGGCGCCGCCCCGCGCGCCGAGCGCATTGTGCGCGGAAGCAAGCGGCCCGCGCGCGTGATGCATGGCAGGCCCCGCGTGGCGGCGCGCGGGATCTGGTTCGCATCGTGAGGGCGACTCACTGCCGCTCGTGAACCCGACGTGCGGGGCATGTGTGAGACGGACATGCGCCGCGGCGGCAGCCGACGGAACTCATTGCACCTCGACCGGCGCGGCACGGCGCGGCGCGGCGCAGGGAAGTGAACAATGACGGTTCCTGGACTTCAGAGAAACGATTTGCTAGAACGATGTCCTCGTCTACGTGTTTCGACATGGAATTAGACAGGAAATGTTCATGTATGATATTGTTTTTTATATTACACTGGATACGCACACTTAATATAACATTTTAGAACATCTTTTTCAATTTTCTTCATTTTCTGTTTCTTCTACTACCTTACTCTGTTTCATCTTGCACATATTCTGTCCCTAGGAATCGTCCCCCTTTCTTCGGTACACGTGGTACCACATGTACGTTTGCTATTTTTAATCCCTTATTGTTGTTTTTATTTTCTATTACTTGTTAACTATTGGGTCAGGCTCAAGCCTTTCAAGCCATTGCTCCACCTCCCACCAACAATTAAACTATTGTAATACCTACCCTCCAACAAAATGTGCACTGCTGCATGGCTCTGTGTCGGTCTTCGTGATGAGTCGAGATGATTCGTGATGCGGTGTGCAAGGAACCGCTTTCGTGGGCGAAAGGTCCGAAAACACTGAGGCGTGCGGATCGCACGGACGCGCGTGATCACGCGAGCACCGCACAGGACGTGCGGAGGGAAGTCTCCATGCGTGATATTAACGTCGTCTCCGCACCTGGCGAATTGTTGGTCCAGGCAGATGGACAGTTAAGCGGAGCACATGACGTTTTCATAGCATTCTAAATATACAAGGAATTATAATTCGATATAAAAATATATTCTTGAAAATGTTGAAAAATATTTAATTTTTTGTGCGTTTACGTTCGATTAATCATAATTTAACTTGTCAACAAAAGGTAGATTTAATGTTAATTTGGTTGCACAAAAATTTTAAAAAAATTGTCTGCTGCCCCATTTCAAATGTAATAAAATATTAACAAATGTATTGTCATTTACGTCTCAGCGGTGCGTTCTCGACTAATCACAAGGACAGGAACATTACCGACACAGGAGAATAAATAGCGAAACAAAGAACAAAAACAGTTAATTAATTATTGTGAAAACGAAAAAAAAATCACATCTCTTTCCGAATGTTAAATTACAATGTCTTTTAACGTCTATTATACGTGAACGGTAGAACGCATATTTCCAACCTAACCTACCTTAAATACTGGCGTCAGTCTGGAGCCGGGAACTTAACCTCAAGTTCATTAAACACCCCTAAAAATGCTCGCCTCGTTTACCATTCCCTTTCGGGCACCGACGTTTACGGGAAATTACGCGTGAAAGGGCTCCCGGAATGAGCAAAAGGGTGTGCTCGCCGGCCAAAAGGCGCCTTGTGTGGGCGGCGGCGACTGGCCCTAACGGTGCAGGCGGCGACAGCAGGACACCAGACAGAACACAGCGCGGTGACAATGGCGGCGGCGGGGGCGAAGGGCGCAGCCGGTGCGAGGCCCGGGAAAGAGGTCGCCGTAGGGCGGGGACTGAGATTGAAAGCGCACTGCAGCAGATGGCGGTGGCGCGGGGCAAGTAACGGCAGGACGTGCGGAGGGAAAAGTTTTCTCACACGGGCAGAAGTAGAAAAGGATAGTGATGGTAAACGGGGTTGCTGTAGTACAGAGAGAAGTCGGGTGGGAATTTGTATCAGTTAGAAGCCAGGACTGTGTTAAGGTGTTAAAAAGATTGTCGAAATTGAATCAGACTGAAATAACTCCTTGTTAAGGCTGCACGAGAATTGTCAAAATTGAGTTGGACTGAAATAGCTCAGTGGGAACGCGGATGCCCCTGCAGCATTGTTGTGTGGAAGATCCAAGGTTTTCAAGTCCAGTCGGTGACATATTTTCAACTCTCGTTATGTGGCGAGTTGTATCACCCCATTCTGGAATAGAATTCTAGCGGTCGGCTGCTTTGATTGATAGTTTTCCGTAGTTTCCCCGTTTAATACCGAGCGAACAGCGGCGCAATACCTTAACAAACTGACCAAAGACCGCAAGCGACCTTTCCTGCCTCGTTCCTGTTTCCTCCTCTCCCTTACACACACACGCGCACACACACACTTTCATGCAGTACACTACACTACTGCATATGAAGAGAGACTGGTCAGAAAATGAGAGCTTATCTCGGCTGCGGCGGTACCTCCTTGGGAGAGACACCTGTGGGAAAATATCCGGTGTCCAAACTCACGATTCATCGGGGGAAGAACACCGCCACCTCTCGGGATATATCATGCACTGCACTTACGAAATCAGGGATTTCAACGAAAATGAAATCTCGTCCTTTACGATATCCGACAACAAAACTTAATCAAAAAATTTGGACCCATATTTTTTTTAATTTTTGAAATATCCCAGCGGTTTCATGTAGATTCCCCACAAAATTAAAGTATCTGTTTCAAATTCAATAAGTTAAGCCGAAATCAGAATCCACTCCCTGACTAGGAGAGCGATGTTGGAGGAGCCGGGCGGGGTGTGGCGGGGAGCCAGTTGGGAGGGGGGGCAGCGAAGAAGCGGCGGCGCAGAGATTACTGTCGAAAGCGAAGAGGACAGGCCGGAGTTGGAAGTCGTTAATCGGGTGTCGTCAGGCGGCAGCAGCGCCCAGACGGTGGTGGTAGGGGCGACGGCGACGGCGGCGGCGGTCCTCGACTGGGAGGCGGCGGAGAAGAGGGCGGTGTCTGCGATGCAGCTGACGGCCTGGCGGCGGCGGCGGCGGCTCACAAAGCGCGGATAATCAGATTACCGCCCCCGCACCGCTTTGCCGGTAATTTGGCAGCCTCCCAGCGGGAGCGGAAGCTCTGGCGGCGGCGGCGGCGGCGGGCTCGTGTGCACAGGGCGGGGAGGGGCGGGGACGGGGAATGTCAAGGCTGAGGCAACGGTTCCACGAAAAAGGGATGCAGCGATGTGAAAGATGCGGAGGTTAAGATTCTGTAGATAATGAATCATTGATAAAAGATCGACAGGAACCCAGTCGATTGGGAAGCAGCGGCATATTTGTAGAAGGCTGTAGGTTGTAAGAGATGGAGGTGATATGTAAGTGATGAACGTTGGGAACAAGGCATGGGGTGGTTTGTGAAGGGATGATCTGCGAGGGCTGTTCTCAAATATTTACCACGCATCGCGAAGAAGTCGCATATCAGCGTCTCTAGAATGGTAGGGGAAGTTGATTTAGAATTCATCTAGAGTTTCAATTGAAATATTGTAATATCAACTCTGGGGTTGTAATTGCTTCTACAATAATCGATAGTTTTGAGAAGCAGTTTACAAATCAAGTCGATAGTGACCCCCAACACGTAAGTTAGTAAATCGCCACAGAGAGGTTATCCTGAAAGAAATTTAATTTTTAGCAACAAAGAAATCAAATAACTAAAAAACTCACTAAAATAAATTCCAAACTTGGCAATCACAATGAATTACATTAATTGATGCAATAAGAAGAATTATTTATCAAAATAAAATTCTTTTTCCCGTCACCTGCGTCACCAAAAATTAGGAAAGAATGAACTGCAATCGGTTTTGGCATTCAGTTCCCTCGACAGAAAGATATTTCTATTCCTTTTACGTCTCCATCTTTCCGCGCCCGATAAGGCACACGCCGTTTAGTACCCCGCTAGCGCCGAGCGCATCCGCCGAGATTGATTCCAGAATGGCAAGGAACTCGCGGCAAGTGACTCCCTTGTAATAATTACGTGTTAGGTCTACGAAAGACGCATTATCATGCCGTTCGTGGCGCGATCAAAACCCAGAATCCAATTAACCCACGTTGCACAAGCTGTGTCCTCGGAAGGCGACGTGTGTGTGTGTGTGAAGAAGTTTCACTGACCCCTGGAGGGTCCTTGTTTGAGTATTCCGTGCGCTCGCCTGGAGGTTGCGGCCGTTTTCCTGCCTGTCGCAGCGGGGGCGCCGCGCCGATGCACTGCCAGTGCACAGGCCGGGTAATCGCCCGTAGCGCATCTGAATTCCAAAAGAGCGCAGATCGTGAAGAAATCTGCGCGGTGGAGAGAAGCAGGTGGGAAAGAGAGGAGAGAGAGAGAGAGAGAGAGAGAGAGAGAGAGAGAGAGAGAGTACCGGTTGGTGCCTGCACTGCAAAGGTCGTGGTCGTTGGGGTGCAGGGTCAGGAACCGACTGGCGCCATCTCAGATGCCACTACCTCCCTACTAACGCAAACCGCCGTCTCCGTCACGTGACCGCCGTTGTTAAACACCTCCTCCTCCTCCACAATCATCATCAGCAGCCATCATCGACACTAGCACCAGCACCTCTCCAACACCATCTGCATCCCTACCACCATTTCCACAACGACTTCCAAGTCGCTGCGATGGTTAGCGTATTGGGCTATTATACGCAAGTTCGCGGGTTGATACCCGATCAAAGTCGAGGCTTTTTAAGGGAGAAAAAATCCTTCGTATGGCTTCCTTCGGAGGGGAGGTAAAACTGGCAGTCCCATGTTGTATATTAACTGCATGCAAAATAATCAAGGCTAAAAGAAGAATCTGAAGAACCTTCTCTCCCAGTTGGGGAAAGGAGCGTAGTGAAATGTACGTGGTCAGGCGGAATAGCAGGCCTGAGGGCCTGAGCCTCGCCACCTGAAATGGGCAGCATTCGTTGATTTCGTCCTCCACATAACTTCCCCACCAACGCCACCTTCATTGCAGCCATCAGCAACTCCCCTTTCACAGCCACCTGCAGTGCCCCTTCATCTTTTTGTAAGTCAATTTCCTTTCTACAGTACCCCCGTTGAAGCGAGAATTTATTTTTATAAGTCGGGAACATTGCGCTACTGCTTTACGGCTTAAGCAGCTAAAGGGGGGCTTTTCTTAATAA
Source organism: Teleogryllus occipitalis (assembly GCA_011170035.1). NCBI lineage: Eukaryota > Metazoa > Arthropoda > Insecta > Orthoptera > Gryllidae > Teleogryllus > Teleogryllus occipitalis. Next base: position 56,654 of record BLKR01015328.1, on the reverse strand, counting down.
CTAAAACTAACTTAATTTTAGCGTAATCTAATTGTACAGTTAAAATGTACGCACTTTGGCAAACTTAACTAAAATATTTTTTTTTAATATTAAGTGATGTTCTTTCTTTTGGTTATTTTTCCTTGAATTTCTTATTTTATTTTTCACTCACGAATAATTCATACTACAAGCATACAAAAAAAGTTGTTTGATCCAAGATTTGATACATGTTTCTCTATGCGCCACACTCTCCAATTCTTTTTTAAATCCAAAAGAACAACCATCGTGACATTGTACATTTTGTTTTTGGGGATTGTTGTAAGACCCAAAGACTTGACACATGTTTATTTATGTACGTCGACGTGCTATCTCCGAATCTAAAGCCAGAACTTCTCCACCACCCTCCATTTTTTTAAATCGCGAAAAACACCATGAAATTATTTTCTTTTTGTTGTTTTCGGGGATTGTTGTCAGACCTTATGACTCGACACATTTTTTATGCACGTCGACGCGCTAAATCCGAATCTGCAGCCACAATTGCACCACCACCCTCTAGTTCTTTTAATCGCGAAAAACAGCGTGAATTTGTAGATTGTAAATTTCACTGTTTTTTTTTTTCTTTTTCAATTTAAAAAGAAATGTAGGGTGATGGCCGAATTCTGGCTTCAAACTCGGATTCAACGCGTCGATATACATGGAAAAACATGTGCCAAGTCTTCGGCAACATTTTTTTCGTATTTGCCTGTGTAGTCATTACTAGAGACCGGATTATTATGTAATTACATATATTTTGCCTTTGTACTTACCGTTCTCAAAATTGAAATCTAGGCGAATCGTTGCCATCCTAACACAATATCAATTTTTTGTTACATATTTTTACATATTTAGTACTATATTACATATTTTTATATTTTCACAAAATATTTTTAATCTATCAATTTTTTCAATTTTATTACATTTTTTATGAAAGAATATTTTTCAGTTTCACCTTTAGGTGTAAAAATTATTATGAACGTCGTGTTTCGTGACCTCTAACCTTAATTTTTGAAAAACTTTGGCGATCCCCGACGTGTAAACAATTCGATGAGAAAGCTTCACGCTGCAGTGATTGTTTGCTAATTGTAGGTATTGCCGGTTTGTACGAGGGCTTCCATTGCGACAAGTTTGTCTGCTAAACTATTGTCCTGGATAGCGAAAGATAAAGCTTTTATTACTGACGGGAATGTTGTTAAGTTCAAATCGTGCATCAATTTCTGCTCTCCAAATAATCTTTAAAACGTCTGAATTATTTTTAAAATTTGTTTCAGAAATTTTTTATAAATGTAATTTCGAATTATGTTAATGAGTTTTATAATTTGTGTATTTTAATAATACACATTATACCTGATTTTACATATTTATTACATATTCTTACTGTTGTCATTACAAATTTATGTATTGATAGATTTTTTTCGTGTTTCCGGGCTCGTCAACTGCTTTGGTCATTTGTCCCGTTAGTGTAGTGCATGCTTTTTCTCGGGAGATAGCGGTGATCTTCCCCCGCTAGATGGTGAGATCCGGCGCCGACCTACCGTCGGCTAGCGGGGTTTCCCCCTATCCATGACTCTCACCCCAGCCGGGACAAGCTGTAAGCTCCCGACCGGTCTCCCGGAATATGTGGTAGTGTAGTACATGTTAGTGTAAGTGTGTGTTCGTGTAAGGGGAGAGAATAGGACAAGGAAGAGGAAGGAAAGATCGCGCGCGGTCCGTGGCCCGTTTGGTAGGGTACTGCTCCGGCATTCGCCTGGTGTTGATCGGAGAACCACTGAAAACTACCGATCAGAGCTGCGGGCCACTAGAATTCTCCTCCAGACAGCAAGTGAATTCGACTTAGCTGAAAAGGTAGTGTCGAAAATCCTACCGCTGTCAGGTCTCGAACCTAGGACCTCCCCGTCAGAGGCGCTGCAGGGACATCAGTTGATGCACTGAGCTACCGCTCCCGGTCATATTTATGAATATATTTTGACGTTTCATACCACATATTTTTCCGGTCTCTAGTCATTACATCATGTCCATACCCATTGACTGTCCCCCGCCGCCGGCGCCGGCGCACCGCCGCCGATGTGGCCCTCGGCCGAGCGTCAGTCCCCGCGCACCGAGGCATGCAGCTCCTGAGGGAGCGCGCGCCCCGCTCCAGCGAGCGCTAGGTATTCGCGCGTCGCCTCGCGTCGCGTCGCGACGCCAGAGCGACAGCCTTCCAGCCAGTCGCTGATCCGTGCGTTTAAATCACCAACGTTCTCCTCCGACGCGAAGGCGTTGCTGCAGCGCAAGCTCGGCGGATCCTGTTGTCAGCGGATTTTGTGCAACATACACGACGTATCGGTATGATATACTCATTCGCGACGGTATTTGAGTCCTGAGATAGTGACAATGACTGCAGAAGTACCTGCTGTTCGAATCTCGCTGAACGCATTGTGTTTGCGCCTTGTGTCGAGGAAGAACAAAGCAAACAACCTTTTTTTTTTACACTGAATTTGCTGAATTATCAGTCCTCTTTCATTGTCTTCCTTCATTGCGCAGTAAGGCCAGAGTGAGTTCTCACACTTTGGTCGTCAACATCCTTTAAGAGATATGCCATTAAATGAGAAAGAAGATGAACCTCATTTGTTTTGCTGTCATTGTGTTAAGAAATCTTAATTTCCAAAAGTCAAAAGAAGAAGTGGTGGGCAATGGAGCAGCGGAAGAGAAGGTAATAAAGATGTAGTTGTGAATGATATAACAGACGAGATAATACTGTGTAATGATACAACTATATGTCAGTGCATACAACTATAGGCCGAGCCTGTTTCAGGTACTTTGAATGATACTGTGAATCGGCTCGTAGGAGATACTTCAAGGAATCTACGAGATTTCTGTTATGTGAGGATAGGAGCATTATATTGTAGAAGTATAGGAGCCGACATGGCAATGTCTCTTGAACATCCTTGGCATAGAGTTGCATACTCTGGTACATATTTGTACCGTTTTATAGTTATGAAAATGGAAACGATACCAAAAAAATGACGCGTCGCAACAATGAGACGTAACCATGGAGATCATTTAGCAGATAAATACAATGGACACAAAATAACTCCAGCGGTTCCAACGTCGTCATGTCTAAATCTGGGCCGGTGCGGTGCGGCGCGTCGCGTCCGCCATTTACATGAAGAGAACCGTACCCGCCGCCGCGACAGAGGCGGCCTTGTTGGGCGGCCAAGGGGCCGTGCCCATTGATGAGCGCGGTGGCGTACGCGAGCGTGGCGGCGGCGGCGGCGGCGCACGGAGCGGGCTGGCCGCGCGCAGGCGTCCCGCAGGGTCCTCTCCCGCGAGCGCACCTGCAGCGAGCGCAGCGGCGGTGCAGCGCGCAGCACGCTGCGCACGGCGCAGGCGCAGCGGGCGCCCCGCGGGATTCGCGTTCGCAAACAGGAAACGCCGCCGCGCGCCCGCCCCGCCCCGCTCCACTCCGCCCCGCGCGCCCACCTCGCCCCGCGCCCCGCGCCGGGAGGCGCGCCAGTTCCCAGGGCGCGTGGCGTGAGAAGAGCACACACGCTCCGGCGGGAGCGCAGGCGGCGGCGGCGGAGGTCGCGCAGAAAAACGGTAGTGGTGGCGGTGGCAGCGCAGCAGCGGGCAGACAGGCAAGCAGCCGGGCAGGCGGCGCTCCGCGGTGACGGCGGCCACGGGGATGCGGAGTGTCGGAGGAAAGGGCGGATCCAGGCGATCCTTTGTGGGAGGGGGACCATCGGAGATTTTTGTTAAATAATAAACAATTTTTTAATTATTTTGTATATTATTTATGTACTGTAGATGTAATGCTATATAATATTATTGTTTAAATAATTACAGAATTCGAACATAAATAAATATTTAAATCAATTTTGCCAAATAAAGGAAGGCAAACGAAAACTCTAGGCCTTTGGGAAGGGGACATAGCCCCCATGTCCCCCTAGATCCGCCAGTGGCTCAGGAGACCCTAAGTCGGAATACTCAAGATAATCTCAACCGCTTAAGGGACCGTTCAATTCGACACCCTTATTTCCAAGTTTTCGAATACATTTATTTTATTGTTTGTTATATTTACAGACTTTTTATATATTTTAAAAGGACTACACAACAACATCTATTCCAAACATCATGACGCAGCCTTCTTGCGCCGCTAAGAGGATACCTATCAACAAGATCCGGAGAAGTACTTCGTTTTCGAAACGAGATAAATTTCTATTTGTGAAAATACCAGTAAAAATAAAATGATGAAGCAACTACATTCACGGAATACAAGTATAACATAATGGAAATTATGGTCAATAATAATAGTATTATATCAATTTCTTAAGAATTTCATGTAAAAAATTCGTTATTGTCATCTCTTCATCTAACAATAAGTATCAGGGGGTTTTCTAACTCTCGGGTTCGGTTCCGGTGTATTGGATATATAAATTGCTGATATATCCTGACTGCCAAAAATGATATTTATAAATATTAATCTCAGTTGCAGTTTAAACGTTTAACAATCATACACAAGTAAACATAAATATTGCGTTTTACATTGGTTAGATACCATTTACTGGATTCTTCACAAATGTCACTAATATTAGCTAATAATGGTCTTTGAAGTAACGGAGAAATTTCAATTGTTTTTTATGTATAAATAGTAAATATCATCAGCACAATTATTCAAAAAAATAATTACAAAATTAATATATTTTCTTTTTTATAGCACAACCAAAAATTTAACTTTTGCTATTACGAAAATTATTTAGCATTTCTCTAATTACCACTTCGATAAAAAAAAATATTTTTAACCGTGGAATTTCGGGTGGTTTTACTTTCGTTGATTTCTAAATAACAAAAGTTGAATTCTTTAACAAGTTTTAAATGTGTCGGTTTTAAGATAATTATTTAAATGAAATATTTTAGTAGTCTGGGGAAATCGTATATCAACGACTTTCCCTGTGGTGGATATCACTAAATTTGCTACCAATAAAGACGGCAGCCTAGGGGAAATCTCTACTACGATAATGTTGATCAAGGCGTCGATAAGAAAGGAAATGCTCATCAAACCAAAATTTCACAAGGTGTAGAAGGGCCTCCAGAGTAACAATTATTGAAATTCGAACTGTCATCGATGTAGAAAGATGATGTAAGGGCGGTTGGGTGACAAGGATGCTTAGGCTCAGAGAGCAAAACAATAAGGATTGCGGGGGACTAGGGCAGATGAGTGAGGCAGCTGGGCAATGGGAAGCTTGCAGTGGACGCCGTGCTCCACAGGCAGTGGGCAAGAGGGAGGGGTCCCGGAGGAGATGGAGGCGGAGGGGGAGCCAGGTGCACAGCGATGCATCCGGACCCGAAGGCTGCCGCCCCCGCCCCCCTCCCGCCCCCCGACCTGCGGTGTCCGCGGCCCGCAGGCCGATACTGCCTACAGATGAACCAGCAGCCGACACCTTATAAAGCGATAAATCTCCCGTGAATGAACCCAGTGGAAACCCTTGCTCGCTGACATGGGAGTAAGCTATAGAGAACAGAAGGTTGTGTGGAGGGGGAGACGTTCTTGAGAAAGGACTGGCAGGATGAGTTATTTTATTAGTGTTTCTATAACAGAGGTGTGTAACAGAAATAATACAGCATTTAATTATGAGGTGAGTCATTACTGACGTTTTGCTTAGGTACGTCTTAATACTCTTACTCATCTTTAAATAAATAATTTTGAATGGATGTAAAAATTGATCTTAAGAAAGGATCTTAATACTTTATTACATCCTTACCGAACAGTATTATATAAAGAATCGGAGGGAGAACGATAAGAGCCCGTTTGCCTTGCAGACGAAACAGAACTTAAAGATTCAACTTAGTCTCCTGTCATTTCTCATTGAATCTATAATGTAAGTAACTTGTCGATATTCTAAGGTTTTGGAAAATTTACTTTTTTACATGAGATTTCTTTTAACATGCCGTATTTGCAGGTGTATAAGACGCACTTCTTCTTCCTGCATTAACTCGCCAAAAAAACAAAACAGGATGCGTCTTATACAACGGATGGGAATTTTTGCAACAGTTTGAATTGTTAGTATATAATACTGCAAAAATCTAATTTTGTGCACTGAAAAACAGGAATTTACATTTCTACAAAACTCATTATTACATAAGCTAAAAGAATTTCAAGAAGAAAAATGCTGAAAATTTCGTTGGATCACCGGGTGGTCAATCATGGTATAGATTTATGAAAAGTCACGGTCTTTCTATGCGTTCTAGAAAAGTATCATAAAGACTCCGGGCGAAATATGAAGAAAAGATCATTGCTTTTCACATGTCAAAAGTCCCAATTCCTATCATAAAAATAAAAATCAAGAATAAAATTTAACATTAAAGAATGAAATCCTTCTTGAAAATAGGGATCCGTTATGCACCGACAAATACGGTAATTGTTTGCAAATAAACAATCTTCGTTCTTCCTGCTTTATCAACAGACTCTCATCACTTTTCCTCCCTGAAACAAATATATTTGCATAAATATTACCTGACTCTAATTTTACGAGTCCAAGTTTTATTGAAAGAAGATACTTCAAATGCACTACAACATGGCATCAGTGGCAAAAATTTCAATTTTGGCACTCATCCTTTTCTTCCTGCCGTTCATAGGTACTCAAAGAAACATCACCTACACGTGTCATCGTCGTAATACAAAAGATTCAATATCAATGTGCTAAGCATTCCTCATAACTTTAAGACACCAGCCAGTTATGAAAACCCCTTGGAATGTACAATAAAATGTATTGTGTTTATTATGTTAGGAGTAACATGACCATCACCAATGAAGCGTAAAAATAAAACTTATGTATATTTACACTAATTTACATGAAAATACGTACAGAAGCAAATCAAACACAAAACTCTCGAGTAGATTTACGTTCTTATATTTCTCTGGTTCTGTGCATTACGCGAAGTAATATCTGCTTTAAAACGTAATGGTACAGTAACATGAAGCTAGTAGCTAACGAGCGACAACTTATAAAATTATCTCCCTCACGTAAGAAACATAAATGCTACTACATATTTTAAGAAATACAACCAGCGGAATTTATGCGGAAAGTCTTCTTTTCTAGCATACTACACGAAGGAACTGATGGATAGAGGAGATTGCGTGAAGATAATGTTCCGCTGGAAACCGCGAGCGTAACATGACCACTTAGCTATTTTTTGCGCTCACAAAGTATGAAAATGTTGGTTTTTAAATACAGCAGGTGTTATGGGATCAGGAAGTGTAATTTAATTGTCAGGATATTCCAAGGCGAATACCTGTAGATGTTTCACGTGCAATATAGTGTATAACGACCTTCGTTAAGAGGAAATCAGTAATTACAGGCACTTCACAACGAAAACGTTTAGTCTTAAGCTACTTTCACATAAAATATAAAAACGTAATTCTTTTAAAGTAATTTCTTTTAAACTTTCAACCTCTCTACCTTACAAAACAGCAAATAATACAAAGTGAGTTCCATATGTACCAACATGAATAGTAGCTGTAACAACAATAAGATGTACCAGTAAGATGTGAAACTAAGCAAGTGAAAAATAATTATAACAATACAGCAAGAAAATTAATGTTCTTGAGCTTAAACATTATCAATGCATTTCTGATTATGACTTCCCCTGAAAAATGCTTCAAAGCAACACATTGTGAAGACACACTTACGTTTGTGAAAGAAATGTGTCTTTCCTCTCATACAGTGAAATTGAGTTCTCTCTTCTGCAGCCTCTTCCTGATACATAAATGGTTTTCAAAATACCATTAATAAAACTAAGTGTTCTAGAAGTACTCTCATACTAATACAATTTTATACGTGCCTTTTGCACCAACACCTCAAGAATTCGAGATATTATATAGTCTTCAAGAAACGATACAGAGCTCTCCTTACAAAATACTAGTCCTGGTCTTCCACTCCAACAATGTTACATCTTATAGACCGGCACCACACCTTTTTAACCTTTCATCGACCGCAAATGCTCGGAAGGCACTTCATTTTCTCAGAAAGCCGGAAAACTGCGCGTACACCACGGTACGGCGCGAACGTCAGCGCAAGAACGACGCAAGTGGCGGAGGATCGCTCGGAGGCGCGCACGATCGCTCGCCGCGGGATTCCTCCGCCGGTCGCTGCACGTGGCGGACGCCCCATGCTCTGGTATTCCCGCGGCGACGGTGGCGCGGCGCGCGCCCGCTCAAAAACTAGGCGCCGCCATCGCCGCCGTCTCCGTCGCCGCCGCCGGCGCCACGCCCGACATCGCCATTCGCCATCGCCATCATCATCCCCATCACCTCCGCTGCCAGCGTTTTTTAAGATGAACGTGTTCCAATGTCGGTGTCGCAGGGACTTGGAGCAGCGACCGAGTACGCGCAGCTCAAGGTTGCGGGTGCGATTGATTAGTGATTCCTGACGCGTCGACTGCTAAGGTCATTAGTCCCGTAAGTGTAGTGGTGTTTTTATCGCGGGAGGTGGCAGTTATCTTCATCCACTGTATGGCGAGATCCGGTGCTGACCTACACGCCGGGTTGCGGGGGGTTTTCACCAACCAGGTAACTCCCATGAACGAGGCACTCCCCATCCAGGGCAAGTCCTATGCTGACCGACTATTCACCAGACACGTGTGATAGTATAGTGCATGTAACTGTGCGAATGTAACGGGTGCGGATAGCTCAAGACAGAGGAAGGAATCATCGTGCGCGGTTCGCGGAACGTTTGTTTAGGTACTACTCCAACATTCGCTTGGTGTTGATCGAACCACGAAAAACTATCGATCAGGGCAGCTGGCCGCTAGAATTCTTCTCCAGTCAGCAACAGTATTCGACGTAGCCTACATTCGACGTGCTGAAAATCCGCCGTGTGGACTAGAACTCTAGGGAGTCAGGTCAGAGACACTACAGTATGTAGATGATGAGTATTTTCCCCCATCCAGGTATCCCGTCAGGACTTTCTTAATTATTCATAAATTACACTCTTTTTTATTACACTTCCATTCTTCATATAACGTAAGGCAAAGGGCAAATTATCATCTGGTTAGAACAGGGAAGGCAAAAAAGCGTAACTACATCGTCTAAGCTAGGAAATGAATATCTCATACTTTACATACGCATTCAAATGTACAAATAAATCGAAGTTTCCGTGTCACAACCTTTGTTGTTGTTGTTGTTGTTGTTGTTTTTGTTATTATTATTATTATTATTATTATTATTATATTTATAAGAAAAAACTAGTGAAATAGCGAGTAATTTAAAATAAAATATAAAATCAGTAGATTCATATAAGAAAAGATAAACCAGATTCATTACGAAAGAACTCACTAAATATTTTACCACAAAGCATATGAGAGTGTATAACATGTGTGAATGTAATTCGCAAGAGCTTGTACTCGACAGAACAGAGGACACTCGTATTCCAAACGTTTCGATGCAAAATATGCGATTATACATCACGAGGAAGACGAAACGGGAAAAGTCTTCGACGAAAACTATATATTTTGAGACCGCAACAGGAAAATGCCGAATCCATGAAATGAAGAAGAGAAAGAGGAGGAAGAAGAAGAAACAGAGAAAGAGGGGGAAGAACTGTGGGGAAAGATAAAAATTGAAAATTTAAGAAAGTATTAGAGTAGAATGACTAAAACGAAAAATAATAATAATAATAATAATAATAATAATAATAATAATAATAATAATAATAATAATAATAATAATAATAATAATAATAATAATAATAATAATAATAATAATAATAATAATAAACTAACCAACGAACTACATTTACCGTCGACAACCGCAGTATTCACTTCAGCTGTCATAGGTCTCAAATTAGGCCTACCCACTCATAAAAACCCGACGCCATACGAACCGAGTGTAGTTTACTAACTTCCATTACACGAAGAATATAATATTTTATTGGATTTTATAGGATAATATATTATTTTTGCACATCAACGCAACAATCCCTTACCAGATACTTTTGCGGCGGGAGCAACCAGCACTGAAAGAGAGACCCACAAACACATAACCATTGCTCGCGAATCTTCATCTACATCTACCCAAACTCTGTGCACTAGCAACTGCCTCACCTTACGTCACCGTCACCACCTCAGCCGCCCGCGTCGCTCTTACTGAGGGGAAAAAGCCGACGCGACGACTGTGGCAGCGGACGCAATGCTCGGTACATCGCACGACTGCATTCCTCGAGGCAGGACTTTTCTTCTCGGCAGTTTCTTCTCGCGCCTTTGAACGCCGACTTGCGAAGTCACGGGAGAGATGGGGCAGTAGGTGTCCGTATATTTTCTTCGTGAATAAGAGACTCTCCCAAGAATGTGTGCGTATACCGAGTCTTGCTGAAATGAAGCAGAAAATGTACCCATTACGGAATATTTTTACCCGTTGGGGGACAGTGTGTTGGAATGTACTGAATGCAGAAAGGATAATTTGTAGAAGTTGACTGAATTGCTTCATGCAAGACGAACACTGAAATGCGTTAGGAGAAATAGTCTGAAGGTGGACCGCACATTTGCATTTCACCAAGATTTTCGATAATCTTCTAATATATCCCTATGCTTCTTACTGCTTATTTGCAAATCACTGTCTGTGAATTTAGAAGATAATTGCATCACTTAATTTCTCTTTCTCTGAGTAGAAGATCTTATTCAGTAGATTCGAGGACTTCCATCTTACATTATATTACCACTAAGGTGTTCAAATCAAGTTGCTCAACAATTAAATTACAACCGGAAACTGTCAAAAATAAATTTGATTTATTTATTTTTGACAAAAGAACGATAAATACTCTATGTGACTTATAGGAGAGAAGTATAGCAAAATAGGCACACGAGATAAAAAACAAAAACATCAAATACATGGGAATTGTGTGCCAATATTATTCTGTGCCACGAGGTTGGCGTAATTTGAGAATAGACCAATATAATCCTTTCGCATACTTTTAAAAAAATCTTCCCTTTCCAAAGAACCAGTTGTTTCGAAGATTGAGAATTCTTGTTTTTTAGACTGACAATTTATACACCTTCTGTAAATTTAATTTAGACCTTTCTATCCTTATTTTCGCTTCTAAATATATAGAAAGGAGCATCTTTCTCTTTCTACCGACTCTTGCCACTTGCTTATTTACGTCATCTCAGCTTCCTTTCGAGTTATGTGCTAACGAGCTCCCCACTCATGGTGCAGGATCTCAGAGGGGCCCTTCCCGGGCCGTCCAATTCCTTTCCGAATCCGCTGGAATGCAAAGAGCGGTTCGCGTCGCCCTGGAACGCCGCCTCCGCGCCGGCCACCGGTCGCCGCCCGCCCCCTCCCCTCGCCCCCGCGCTCCCGCCCCCGCCGCAAAGGACCTTCCCGAACCGGCGAGGACAAAAGCCCGGGGCGTCGCTCAGATTTCTCTCATTGTTCCTGCATTTCCTGCAGCATTGTCATGGCCCCAAATCACCTCTTATTTAGATGTATCGTTAAAGCGAGGCGAGAGCTGCGCGTGCAGCGTCATGCACTACCTGCCACCGCCGCCGCCGCCGCCGCCAGCGCCAACGCGTTGGGGTTTCCGTCCTCTACCCGAGAGGGTAGCTCTGTTGGGGGACATTCCGATGACGTGAAACGCGTTTGGGAATAATCGACTCGGCTTGTCACTGTCTACTTAATCTGGACATCGCAGTTGATCTCCGGGATCAATGCAGACCCACATCGTGGGGAATCGTTATTGGGCTTTCATGGTTAAAATGCAATTTTTACGATTTTTTATTGACGACTTTTGACTTATATTTTTAAGTTTATTGACGAACGACATGATAAACGTTCTATTACTTGTTGTTCATCTACGTTGGTAATTATACTGCGGTTTTTGCAGAACAGCATTTGAAGTAAAACAGCTGTTACGGTTCAACACCACCATAGGGACGTCACTGTAGTGACGTGTAAGGTCACGAGTGAGCGACACTATAACAGCTGATCAAATGTCAAACGTAGCAATGTAAAAATCACAGTATACGCAGTTATTAAAATGCGGAAATATCTTTATCATGGTACGCACTTATCAATAAATCGTTCTTCAGCAGAATGTTTCAAAGTTACGAAAAATTTCTCTGAAGCATCTTTGAGTTACCATTCCGAAATGATGCGAAAGAATTCTAAAATATCTCAGATGTTAAACTATGTATTTTTAGCTACTTCCGAAAATATTAAATTCCGAAAGATTAAGCTTCTAAACAACCAATTAAAGAGACAATTCTCAAATACATAGACGCATTAAAAGAGAACACCTGTAATAATTCTAAAGATAATTTTAACAGTAATATGAGAGTTAGCGGCATCACATCTCACATACAAAGACACGTTTCAAAAACATACTTGCGTTCACCCATGCTACCTTAAATGGTACTTCTTTCGAAGTGAGACTACGTTCTCATTTGATGAGTTGAGGCGAACCCTATGCAGCTATTTCTGAGATACATTTCATGAGTAGAATGAATATCGACTTCGACAGGTATACGTATGAAGCAACAAAAGACGGGTCTCAAAAACACACTGGTGTTCGCCGCCGCCACCTTAAATGGCACGGCTGCCACGGTCCACGCCCATAAATCCCGCGCGTTGCGGCCGAGAAGCGCCGCGCCGCGCCGCGGGCATGTGCGACCTGACGCGGGCACCAAAAGCAAAGGGCAAGGCGACGAGACAGCGGCCGCGACATGGCGCCCGCAAGGATCAAATTCGCGTCCAAACAATTGGACACGCATTTGCGAGCTGTCAAACTGAGCTACGAGCGCGGAGGCGCCGGCGCGCCTTGCTGCGGAGGCGCGATTCCCATGCTTTGTTTGTTCACGCTAAGGATTTACTCAGTTTTTCGTCGAACTGCCGTATGTCAACGCGTGTCGTTAAGATCAAAATCGCGTCCAATCAATTGGACACAGTTTGTGAGCTTCCAAACGAAGCCAGGAGCTCGGAGGACCCTGCGCACTATACTGCTCCGCACCGCGTTGTGGACGCGCGATTCCCATGTTTTGTTTCATGCTAAGGATTTACTCATTTTTCGTCGGATTTTTGTATGTCAACGCATGGCGAAGGGATCAAATACGCGTCTAAAAATTTGCGAATACAATTGGATACGAGTTTTCGAGCTGCCAAACGCAGCTACGAGGGCGGAGGCGCCGGCGCGCCGTGCTGTGGAGGCGCGGTTCCCAATGTTTTGTTTATTCACGCTGAGAATTTATTCGTTTTTATGTCAAACGGCGCATGTCGACTCATCTAGCAATGATCAAAATCGCGTCCAAACAATTGGATATGAGTCTGCGAGCTGTCAAACGGAGCCACGAGCGTGGAGGCCCCGAGACGCTGTACTGCGTTGCACCGCGTCCTGTAGGCGCGGTTCCCATGTTTTGTTAGTTGCCGCTAAGGAATTACTAATGTTTTCGTCGAACTGTCGCATGTCAACACATGTCGAAAGGATCAAATTCGCGTCCAAACAATTGGACACGAATTTGCGAGCTGCCAAACGGAGCCACGAGCGCAAGGCACTGGCGCGGCGCGCCGTGCTGTGCCACGCGGAGGCGCGGTTCCCAATGTTTTGTTTGTTCACGCTGAGGATTTACTCGTTTTTTCGTTGAACTGTCGCATGTCGCAAGGCAAACCAGTTTCCATTCCGAGAGCTCTGACGTAAAGATAGGACGAGGATCCGACTACAAGGAGCCCCGAAGAGCATGACTCCAGGAACCATAAACACGCAATATCTTCGACTTTGTTGCTGCCTAACGAGATCAGAACGTCGTGGATGTGATCGTAAAAGACATTTAAATGAAAGTGAGTACATTAAAGTTTTTGATAAGATCAAGAAATATAACACAAATCCAATGTGGTGAAAAAATATCTATTCAAGTTAATGCTAGGGTCACATGCTTTTGTGAAATAGAACGAGAAAAACGTGTAAGTCTCCGGATCGCATTTCAAATTATTCTAGTGCGGATTTTCAAACAATGTGGTCTTTTTTTGCGTACTCATTGTAATATGAAATAGAGCAGAGGCTTATCGTTATTACTAGCTCCTAGATTCTTTGGTTTTAATCTATTTTATTCTTCCGTTCATAACGCCTTTATATCGTAACGTATTACCAACATTATTTTGATGTGCATATTTGTTTTAATCGTTTGTAAAGAAAAGGGTTGAATCCTATGATATTATCCTGATTAGAAAAAATATAAAAACCTTAAATGTTTTCAAAAACTTAAAAATATGTAAATCTAAATGTATTTTTCAAAGAGAATAAAATGATTTTTATAAAATCTTAGAAGTCCGAACATTAGATATTCATACACTTATTATTGTTTATTTTATATTAAAGTGTAATACAATAACGAAAAAATTAAGAAAAATATATAAATTAGAAAATTGCCAGATACAATATATAAGTTCAGTTTAACAATGTTTAAAATAAAAATGTTATAAGAAAAGAAGAAAAAGAGTAAAAATTTAATTGTATTTAGAAAATGGCCAGAGAAAATATATAATTCACAAAAAATATATTACTATTTCACATTATTGAACAAGGAGCCTCGATTGACTTCAATTTAGAATTAAATCTTGAATTAAATCTTAAATTAGTCTTAAATCATGAACTAGTCTAGTCAGAAAAACAAACTATCGGGTGCTCTACCTAAGACCACTCGCGACGAGCACGAGGGCGTGGCAGTTTTACTCATTTGGGTTTGCGCTCCTCGTGTTGGACCTACCCCGAAGACACCCAGAGGCCTTCGTTTATGGCGCTAGATTGTGGTTGTAAACCCCCCATGGATAAAACGGGGGAACTGTCACATATGTAAGCATGGGAGCCCCGTAAGGGATAAACACGAGATACTCGATAATATTACATAACTAATTACAGGATATCAGCTTATAGAAAAGTGTTACAACACATATTTTGAATAAGGAATATTATAGCAATAAGTAATTTATTATCACAAATTAGTCATTCTAATCACATGACATGTATAACGTTCTGCACAAAATACCAAAATAAGAAATTGTGAACGGTTGATATCACATTCATCTTTATCTTGAATATTACATTCATCTTCAATATCAGTGCTGAGTCAAGTTATTCGTCGGCACGCACGGATCTGTTATTTCAAGTTATTTGACCTGACGAACTGGCAGTCTTGAATTAGAAAATCGCCACGGTATATTCTCATCTTTTCGTCTATCTCATCACTCTCTTTTACTTAATTCCTTCCACGGAAAACCAGTCTTCAAATGACTGCATGGTAGTTTGGTAGCGGCTGTGTCTTTAGGGAAAGGGAAGGTTAGTGATGGAGGGAATGGACAATGGCGACAGGTGCGGATAGCGCAGAGCGGATGGCCTGAGTAGAAGAGCAGGGAGTGAGCAGAGTGAAGAACTCTCGATGGGCCAGGGGTGCAAATGGTAGCGGTGATCGGAAATTGGTATAAACGGAGGTTTGTGTAGAGTAGATAAGGGGGGTTGGATGGATTTACGCTGGATGGGTAGAACACGCAGAATGGCTACAGTGAGAAGAGATGGGTGCGTGAGGTGGGTACAGTGGGATGAATAGACAATCGTGGGAGACTGGACGGGTGCGCATAGTGGAATGGGTAGAGTGGGTGTGTATAATGGGGTGGATAGAGTGGAGGTATAAAGGAGCGAGTGGAATGGAATGGAATGGGAGGGATGCGTTAAGTGTGATTGGGAGTGGGTAGACTGATGTGGGTAGATTGGAATGGGTAGAGTCATAGACACAAAAGTGGAGACTCTACCCATTTTAATCTACCTTCCATCTGGGTAGGTCGAGTGGGATGGAGCGAGAGGGTGAGTGAGGTGAGAATGGGGCGGGCAGATTGGGATGGGTAGAGTGGGGTAGGTCGAGTGGAATGGAGTGGGAAGGGTACAAGAGGAGGGCAGAACGAGGGATTGGAAGAGAATGGTGAAGGGAGGAGCAGGCAGGGCAGAAAGACTCGGAGTACGTCGGAATGGTGCGAGGCAGGTTGAGGGGGCGTGGCGGGGCGGCTACTGGGAACGAGGCGCGTCACGAGCGGATTCCTGCCATTCGGACGCCGCCGCGGGCGATCACGGCGCCGCCCTATCAGCGGAGGCAACTATCAACGGCGGCCGCGCGGCGCCGCGCGCGCCCCGCCTAATCTGATCTTGCCTGCCCTACCGGAACATGTGTGTCAAGTGGAGGCGCTACGCGATACACGCCCGTTGCGGCGGCGCGAGTGAGCCCGCTCCCCCCCCCCCCCCCCCCCCCCCCCCCCCCTCCCCGCCCCTCCCCGCCCCAAAGCGGCGCGGGTGGGAGAGTCAATCGCGCCTCTCCACGCATGGCCAAGCGGAACCGACTCCACTTGGCTACCTGAGCATCGGAACATGATTTGTGAATGGGCGTGACGTCTATTACAGGCTACACAGTCTTCTTAAATGTGGATGAAACTATGCAGTTGAGTAAAATTATCTTTCGACTTGCACCGACAAGGCAAGAGATGAAGAGATCATTACAAAGAACTGTTTTGGAGAATTTCTTTGAAAACATAATAGATATAAGTGATATCTTTTTTCCTTGAGTGTTCTCCCCTCGTTTTTGTCGATTGCTTCACTCATTTTTCTTATCTGTAACCTACTACTGTGTAAATAATTCACTGTGGCGAAATTCTCCAGTAAAGATGGGAAACTGGAAAACCTAAAACAATGTCGTATTTTAATTTGAAATAATGCTAATAGTTCCATTGAGCCATCTCCAAAACAGGAAACTCGGCCCTTGTATGGGACGGTAGAAAATCATGGGTGTCCAATATTTTCCGTGTCTTAAAATTTTATTAATCCTAAGTACATCGAAGTGTACACGTGACTTCACAAATAGGACCAAACACTTGGAGAGGCAACCATACACGGGGTAATCGCACCTGACATGAGTATGTAAGTCTTGAGTCTGAGCGTCTCCTAAGCCACGCTGCCCACAAGTGCCCAGCCGGAGGATGATGCGGCAGTGCGGTTGAGGGAGGGGGGGGGGGGCGAGCGGGGATCGCAACCGCTAGGCAGTAAACAAACAGCGCGACTTTTCTGTAACGGTGCGGCGGCGGAGCGGGGTCCGCGGCTGGCGAGGCGAGGCGCGGCGGCGGTGTGGCCAAGGCGGCGGGGGCGACGGGGGCGCCGGGGGCGGCTGAGGAGCCCGGGGAGGGGCCGCGGGGGCGGGGGGCGGGCCACGGGGAAGCTAGCGGCGTTGCGTGCGGCGGCGGCCGTGGGAGCCGCCGATCGCCTCACACATGTGCGTGGAGAATTACAATAATCGGCCGGCCCCGGGGCAGCACAGAGGAGGAGGTAGTAGTGGTGGCGGGTGGGGTGAGGAGTAGCGTTGCGGGCGGGAGTGGTGTAGAGGCAGCGACGGTGACGGTGGCAGCTCACACGTACAGTCGGCAATTGCGGGCAGCGAATGGAGTCGGTGGTTGTAGTGGTGGCAGTTGTGGCGGCGGTAGTGATTGTGTCGATGGTGATGGTTGTGTTGTCGAAAGGGGCCGTAGCGATAGTGGCGGCGGTTTTCCCTGTGCTGGAGGCGACGGTTGAGGGCACCTCTAGCGGCAGTGTTGTAGACGTAGCGGTTGTGGCAGCAATGGTTGTGGTGGCTGCTGTTGAGGCGAGGGCGTTTTGACGATGGCCGTTGTGGCTGCCTTGTGAGGCGGCTCTGTTGTTGGTGTCGGTGGTGCAGGCGTTCCCTCCGCCTCCGCCGCCTGGACGCGAGAAGCCGCTCGCGTTCAACGTCCAGCTGCCGCCCTCGGCGACGCGCTGGCTCGGCGGTGCCTCCGCCGCCTACGGGCGCCCACACACTGACCGACATTCGAGGGCGTTTTGTCCAGCTTCTAAGTCAGGGGTGTCCAACTTTCAAGGCCTCGAGGGCGACAACTAAAACCTGTCATATGGTTGCGGGCCATATTTACATTATTCGGGCAACCTACACCTGACTTCCTCGTATTGTTGATTTCAGCAGTTTGCCCGGCTGTTCATAAACAGGGTGTGTGTGTGTGTGAAACCAGGCTGTACCATGCATAATACAGTGAAACACATTGCGATGATTCTGAATGTCTGAATTTACTATAAAAAGACCGTACATCTAAACTTAACCTATTTTTACATTAAGGGGGTGTTCACCCCGACAGGGCGCGCGCACTAGGCGCAATGTTCTCGCCCGATGAGGATGCAAGGAATGTTCACTTTCGATAAATGCCCTTTTGCGGGCCATCATAAATGGCTAGTTGGACAATCCTAATCTAAAGCATATAATTTAGCTCAATAGGAAAATAATGTGCATTTATTATAAAACTGTAAGTAGTACGTATGGATTACTTAAATCAGTCCTGAAAAAAACTGAAGAAAATGATAAACTAGTAACTAATCTAAAAAGGACAAATTTTATAATATTATTAATTAATCGTTGCAACTTTTCGAAATTAGTTGCAATGTAATTTGTTAAACGAACAAATAACTGACTTTGCTTAAAAACGAATTCTCTATTGGAAAGTATATTATATTGAAATTTATATGTATTAAGAGTTTAAACTGCTCCTTCAAGTATGTTTTTTAAAAATCGGTTGAAAATAAGACTAATTTTTCAGGTTTATTTGAATTTTTATTTGATTTAGGAATTGCGGTTTTCGAGAAGTTAAGGAAATAACTCAGTCAAAAGCGAGTATTACGATAGTGGTGTATAGTAAATGTTCAATGATAATGTTAGGTAAGAGATCCAAGACTGGAAATTTCTTTTATCTTAAAATTTAAAAGTATTGTTCTTAATTCAGATGGAAAGTGAACTTAATTATTTTGTTTTTTTCTCTTTAAAAAGTATTTTTTTTATTTTGAATAATATTTTACGTAAAAGAATAATTATTAATAGGAGGGTTAATTAATGAACAAATTTAAAAATGATTTGCAAGTACATAACTCTATTTTTTCACTGATATTAATATATTTTATGTCATTATTTTTAATAGAAGTAACTGTTGTTTTATCATATGTGCTGAATTTAATTGCAGACCGAAGAGACTCAGAGTTAGATTAAAGTTGAGACATAAACTTATTAAATTTAGAACACACATGCTGTAAAAATTTGCTTTTAATTTCATGAGAAAAACA
The DNA here is from genome assembly GCA_011170035.1 of Teleogryllus occipitalis. Taxonomy (NCBI): domain Eukaryota; kingdom Metazoa; phylum Arthropoda; class Insecta; order Orthoptera; family Gryllidae; genus Teleogryllus; species Teleogryllus occipitalis. The sequence goes on along the minus strand of BLKR01015328.1, from coordinate 37,512 downwards.
ATTTAAGGTAGTCGTAACATTATGAGGTGTTTGACATTTTCTGCGAGATACTTTTGAGAGCAATGAAATTTAATATGTATTGGTAAGATAAGTGGACCTATTTTGTTAATATTAACACGATTATTACAATTATTTGCTTTTTAAGATTAATACGATTATTTCTTTTCATCATATAAAAAGTATTGAGCATTTCTTCAGTTCGTCGAGTCATCTTTCAGACAATTGTTTACACCAACCATTTGCGTGTATGCTTTCTGTTGTTCACGAATTTTGTATATGTCCAACATTACTGTACATTTTCTCACACAGTTTGTACAATGAATCTAGAAACTATGAAACAAAGACATTTCACAGTTAAATCCTACGTTTTTTTCTTAAAGCAGCAAAAGCACTGCCTTCTTTGATAGTTTTAGAATGTTTATGAATTCACATGTAGCTATAACATGCAAAGTACGGGATACGTATACAGGAGCAAAGAGTGTGACTTAAAATACATAAAGTGTTATTATTTTGTACTATATAACTGTTATTCATTTCTTTACATGCTTTAGAAGTAGAATTATAGTATAGAATTTGAGCGTTATACACGGTACCCTCATAAAAATGAGAACAGGCTGTATATATACCAAGTTTAAAGAAAACAGTAAGTGGTACATTAAATACTGTAGCGTTGAAAGAACTAGATATTAAATGTGAAGACAAAATAAAAAGATGATTATTATACACTTTCTTTAAAAACGTTCTTCATAGTTCAACCTTCATTTGAAAATAAAACTGTAGTTCATAAAAATAATATGATTTTCTGTTACCTTTTTCACTTTCCAAATTAAAAAAAATAAATTACTTCGTAAATAACTGCTTGTCTTCTTGAACATTTATTTATCCAGTAATGGCAATACAATTTATCAATAAACCAGTGCAATGTTGATTTCAATATATTAATAATCATATTATCACTATAACGCGATTTCTATTAAAAATTATGAATTTCTGAACATAATAATAAGTTTTTTCCATTGAAGAATTATTTAGTATTTCCAAACCCGTCAGTTTTGGTTATTGGTTCCGTATGTGTAAAACAGTATCTTGAGAGAAAACTGTAGTTTCTTGCATTCTCTTATACGTAAGTAGAAACGGAGTAACGTATGTAGTAAAGTGAAACTTACTTAATTGTACAGAAAATCGTTTTCGAGGTTTCAAATTTTTGGGAGCCCGCTGACACCCCAAAACTTATGTTATTTAAACGTACGTCCGTGAAGGGAGTGAAAATTTAAAAATTGTGAATAAATTATTTTAGACGCCGACAGGAAGCAACTGGGAAGAGGGTAGGGAGAAACCGGAAAGATAGCCCGGACTAACCGGATTAGGAAACCAACTATAAGTTGAACGAGAAAGGCTGTGCCACTCTGTAGCACTAAACGTTCCTACTTCTACGAGAGATCCGGCGACGACTAACAAGACAGCTTGGAGAATTTTTCCTTCCAAATATCTTCCATCATATGTGGTTAGTTCAGTGTGTGTGTGTGTGTGTGTGTGTGTGTGTGTGTGTGTGTGTGTAAGCGGAAAAGAGGGGATTATAAAGAGAAAGGAAAGATCACGCATGATCGTGGTCCGTTTGTCAAAGTGCCAATCCTACATCCCCTGGGGTTTCTTTGAGAGATCAAGGAAAACTGCAGATCAGAGCAGCCGGACGGCAGAATTCTCAACATGACAGCAACTAAACTCGACCTAGCAATCTAGGTAGTTTCGAAAATCCTGCCGCCGACGGGACTCGAACCGTAGGTCCTCCCAGTCAGGTCGCAGCAGAGGCGACAGCATGGGCGGCCCAGACGAAAATTTTCTATTGAAAAATCCGGTATTGAAATAACCATGGACATACGTTCTGCATGTTACATTTCATCGTACAAAAACATCGATCACATTCGAGACAGGTACAAATGCGTGAAACGAGAGTCGAAATGCGAGGCCGAACAATGCGACGCCCGGGAAATGTTAATATTCTCGCTTGTCCGCCGACAAAAGATCTCGCGCGCAAGGATTTCTCGCGGCCGTCACCTCTGCATGCGCTCGCATCCGGACGGGGCGGGGCAGGGCAGTGCCGGCGCTAGGCATGGGCGGTCTCCCGGGGACTCGCAAGTCAAGGGGCCCAATTGGATGGGACGCATGGGAAAAAATCAGGAAAAAAATGAAAAAGAAATTAGAACTCGAGAAACTCGATGTAGTAATTTGTAAATGGCAGTACAGTACTCATATTTCATCAAATTTTTAATTATTTTTTTACCTTAAATATTTATTCATTACTTATACAGTAGGACTCATTACTTATACGGTAGGACTCTATGAAATGAAATATTGTCAATCCTGAAAAATTTACAAAAGAATGCTGTCATTGAATGCTTCAAATGTTCTACTCTTAACATCCAAAATGTTTTAAGACATATATTGGACATATATATATATATATATATATATATATATATATATATATATATATATTGGCCATGTATTTTCATTGAAGGTTAGGACTAAATATACCATACTCTTGACACAACTTTCAAATGTTTTAATTTTTGCAGAGGGGTAGGGGTGGGGATACGTTTCAGCATTGCCCCGGGCCAAAAGTTGTCTCGCTCTGGCACTGGAGCAGGGGGCGCGGCGCGGCGCGGCGCCCGGGCGATGGGGAAGAGGAAATGTGCCGCTGGAAGGTGGGAGCCCGGGTCTAACAAGGGGCGGGCGGGCGCCTCGAGGCGTAATGGCGGCCTCAATATATGCGCTGGCGGACACCAGAGGCGCAGCCTACCTCCCTTTTACGACGCCCGCCCCGGGGTTCATTCACTCAGGTACAGTATTGCACAAAGACTGATAGGAAGTGGTAACATTATTACTACTTCATTTTACCACATTATTATTCACGTGTAGATGTATTACAATGAGCCTCACTTGTTGGATACACAATGTATCTAATTTTAATATATATTTTATTGAGTACTTTAGTACAGTTGTATTTTTCGTATTTTTGAACTAAATTTTTTGTGAAAATTTGTTAAGTTTAAATTGTTAGTTCGGCTACTCTTTTCCTTTAGTATGAACCTACGACATAGAGAACTGTAAAGATAAATGTTTAATTTCTGATAAAATAACAAATAAGATTGTAATTAAATATGTACATTGCAACTTTTCGCTTCTCGATGGAAGCACACAATAATCGATTCATCTTCATTAGCGAGAGCCAACTGGTTAATCATCTAAGTCATTTGAACAGTTATTTCAATGGATGAAATGTAATTACTTATTGGCACTTGGTTGTCGATATCTTTCGACGTTTTAAAGAAAAATAATTCCTAGTGAAATCATAATTCATGAATCAGCATAACATGGACTCAAAGACAGATAAACAGATGAACACTAGAAAAATACACGAAGTAATCGACACGTTTACTTGCTTTATGAGTATGATTCCCATAAATTCAAGTTAATCACAATAGTAAAATCAAAAAGAAAAAATGATTAAAAATGGAAAAAGCACAAAAAACTAAAAAACTTCGTAAGGCGAGAATGTAGAAAACAAAACAAAGAATTCATGGTATACTAAATTCTTATAGAGACAAAAGTAAATTTCTGTTTTATTTCGAGTATTTATGAAACACTAGAAACGTATCAAAACTGTTCGCCGAGACTCTGATATACTATGTTTAAAAGGGCACGAGATATAAAACATACATACAATGTTTTTAAAAGAAACTTCACCTTTCTATTGTGTTAATAAGGTTAGATTCACATTTGGCAGAAAATATCAGCAATACGTTCCATTTGTGTCTTTTATAGTTTTCTGCCATTATAACGAATTAAAGGTCTAATTATAAAAATAATAAATTACAGGTCTTCTATAGGAGTTGTCTTTCATACACTAACTACATACGTTTGCCTAAGTTTATAATTAACGCTCAATTCAATAGAATAAATTTCATTTGATGCCGTTTTGCTGACGTGGCGGACATCGGACCTAGTGCGATCGAATTAAATTGCTCAAAGGCAAGACACCGCTCATTTCATGCACTGAATAACTTGATCTTGGCGTCTTGATACGCCTACAACACGAATTCTGTGACTGCTCGCTCGGAACTGTTCTTTAGTAATATCATGTTTCTACTAATACTCTTGTTATTAATGAGAACTGAAATACTAAAAGGTGTATCTTACTGTGTGCAGGCATACTTACTCTGTGCAGGCGTAGTTTCTCGGATGCCATAGAGACTTCTCGATGCAATGTGCTGACTCGAAACCTGTACTTCGTTGTCGCCGTGGCTTCAGCCCACACCAATCAGAACATTCCCGTATATCAGGCACGACAAAATGTGCCCGCACGGGCCACTTGCCTGGCTGGCCTCCTGCGGGCGCGGCCTATTTCTTCTGACTCCTCTCTCATTTCCCCTCCAGAACCAGAAAGGAGTGTACGCGCAAGGAATAGCGGGGAAGACAGATATAAAGTGCGCTTAAAATATCGTGGCAAATGGTGCATTCAAGCGACAACATGTTTGCCGGATGTTTTATAACAAACCACAGGGATTCGAAATATTTTTATGTACTTTATTACGTTCTACTCAATTTCATCTTTATTTTATTCTAAATTTTGCCTCGTTTATTCATTTTTGTCAAGGTGAAGATATAAATGAAAAACTCTTTGCGAATTTTCGTTTTGGGTTTTGTTCTATTAAATGATTCTGCTATTTTTGTACCAAGAAGTAAAGTCAAAAAAGAACAAGTTTCAATGTAGTCTATCACCTCTAGTAAACCCTCTTGGATGTATTATATCTTACAGGTGGAGAACTCTCTTAACAGGCAAGGATCTTCGACCCCAATCTAATTGTAGAACGTTTATGCAATTATTACGCTCGTAGGTAAACGTGATTACGTAATCAATACCCTTTCGATTCAAAATGTTTGCTTTTATTCTCAATTGATGAGTTCAAATGTTACTTTTGTATGTCATTTTAGTGAGCTGTTTCCTTTCTTTAGTAGAGAAATGGGAGTTAATTTTAGAAAAATTTGGGACACTATCTGTTAATTGACTTTGCCAAAAGTCTATCATATGCCAGGCATCCTGTGACGTACAGACACTCGGGAAAAATTTGAAAAACACTTACATTTAACCCTCGCGGCAGTTACTCTGGACCGCGACCATTAGGAAGATAGTTATCTTGTCCGCGACCTTGTCATGTCTGCCGTAGATCTTCCACTTCTCCCCTCAAGCCGTTTTCCTCGAGATGTTGGGTCTTATCAAATCAAAATGTTTCAAATGTAATAATTCATTGTAGAAATACAATTAATCACAAAAAGCTTAAATAATAAGCATCATCGTATCATCAATCTTTCAAACTCCTAGTCATTATTCTTATTGCAACACTTAAATATTAACTTCATCGTAGGTTCTAGTTTATAAGATAAAAATTTAATAATTATCTTTACCTCTTTGGAGTTTTATAAGAAGCTTTTATTGTGTAGTCTCGTGCTCGCCAACCTCAAACTACCGTACCGCGACCATCGAACAATTCACCAGAGTTTCGTCCCATTTATCCCACACAATACCAAACCTTGTAGTCTAGTTTTGCCCTCAATCGATTTCTCGGTATCAAGGATCCACAAAACATGGATTCCGACAACACACAGTGTTACAGGAAACAATTTACTACACATAAGAACAAGATTTACCCAATTTTTTGTTACAGGGCCTAATAATAAGAGTTTTTCTGACGGAAAAACATCGTTTACCTACGCACGATAACAATACTTTCTATTCTTACGAAGTAATGCGAGGTCGCAAAAAATGTTTTCTCTTCTGCCTGAAGAATCACCGTGAAGCATCAACGATTAACGCACGAGGGTAGAAAAGGGTGAGAGTTCTTCCTCAGAGTGACTTCAATTCATTTCGCTCGTTTTCGCATAGTAGCTTAATAGGGCACGTAGTTTGCAAAATCGATGAAAATAATTTTCCTCGTAGCTATGAACTCAAAAGTTGGATAATCTCTCAAGCATCAACGCAGAAGTGAAAAGTAATTCTAATCTTTACAGTAATACCCTTCCCAGAAGAGAGGATAACTTGAATTTGACTGAAGGCTGCTAGCGACTGAGGTTTATTATTTCAAAGAAAACGTATTGAATGATATTGCTGTTTTAAAACAAAATGTAATATTAACATTACAATTCAAAGTAAAATGTTCTTCCCTTAGTCCTATATTCCGTAAACCTTTTATTCTTTCAAAGAATTTTCTTGTATTATTATTTCGTCTGATTGAGGGTACAAGCAAAACTAATTCTGATCATATCATTAGATACTTTAAACGGCAAAAAGGCACATGTATACTGTGAAGTGTATATGCGTCAAGTTTTACGTATGCATCGTTCAACTTCATGCAGGCAATGTTATGTGGAAATGCAGCGTGTGGACGTGGCCTTCTTCAAGGATAGCGAGCGGCGGCGCAGCCGCTCCCAGCCAGCGGAGTACGGCCCGGACATAGACGCTCCCGATTTGATGACAATGTCCCCTCTTTTTTTTCTGCGCGTGGCCTTGAAAGGTCTTCATGTTTTAACCAAAGTATAACACCTTAACAGGGCTCCCGACAATTGTGATAGTGCATGTAAGTGTAAGTCCGAGTAAGTAAGGGATGAGGATTGAACGAGGAAGAGATGGGATAGATCGCGGTCCTTGGACCGTTTGTTAAGGCCAGTAAACACGGTACAGTTTTCGTGCAGATTCTCAGACAATTTCTGTATAGAAACTTCAAGATCCCAAATCAGACGTATAGAAGTCAAAAGTCATGCATACATGGTCTGCACGTTTTTTTAATGAATCGCCATAAGACGCCGCTAGGTGATCTACTGGGAAACAACTGAATTGCCGTCCGAGTACTTTCAGTGGCAGTATTTCTGTGCGTGTGTTCTGGCTGTGATCTTTATTAAGTATTAATTAACCATAAGGAGCATATAGAAGAAAAATAGGAAGGCGGGAATAGGGAAAGAAATAGTATATCATGACATCACTTCACACAACGTCACCTTGACACACCTAACCACAAAATCGAAATGGTCGATTCCCGCCTCGTCGCGTACACGAATACGTTAGTAAACGATGCTGCCGCTAGAGACGCTTGAGTAAAACTGTAAGTTTTTTGCATGAAATATTACCAACATGCTCAAATGTTTTCATGTAGAAATCGTGCAGTCTGGACTGCACGTTTTCTGTACGTCCAATCTGCACGAAAACTCTCCCGTATATACTGCAGTGGCGGATCCAGGAGGAGCGGGTATGGGAACCACGCTTCCCCCCTCCGAAAAAAAATACCTATAGTTTTCGTCTGCTACCTTCTTTTCTTTGGCAAAATTGATTTAAATATTTATTTATGATAGAATTATGTAATTATTTATAAAATAACATTGTCTACTATCATATAAACACTCAAAATTATGTACAATATAATATCAAATGTTTATTATTTAACAATAATCTGCGATCCCCCCCCCCCCAAATGCTCGGCTGTATCCACCCCTGGTATACCGGTCTTTAGGGTTCTGCTCCGGCATTCGCCTGGTTTACGTTCCTCTGCCTGCGGAGTGTGTGCGGGTCGCAGGTCGTGGTAATTGCGGCCGCCCCCGAGGCGCGGAGCGGCGCGGCCGTGTCCCGCCGCATCTGGCCCGCGTTCTCAGGCGCCGCGCCGCTCCCGCAGCCCCGACATCTGGCGCTGCCCGGATTATCCGTGGGACGGCCTACCGCCCACCTGTCGGCGCAGGTACCCGCCCACCGCCCGGAAACACGACCCGCGGCTGCCGCCTCCGCCCGGCCCTCGGCCTGCGCCTGCCCCGTGGCTTTTCTCACTGGGATTCGACGACGTTTGCAGGGCGTACACCGACTGCATCCCGCGGCCAACTTTTCCGAAGCCGTTTGCCTACCTCTCCAAAAAGAGATAGCCCGACTGCATCCCGAGGGCAAGTTTTCCGAGTCGTTTACCTACCTCTTTACCGCGTTTGTGGAAAGCTGCATATCTGTTACAGTAAAACTTGCTCAATGAGAAATCTCAAGGGACCAACATGTTTCATTCGTCAGGCAAGATTTCCTAATTAAGCAATGTGATACTGAAGAGTTTACGTCCAGATCGCAATTTATGTTCATGTTAGACAAATTTCCGCATTAAACACGTTCCTCATTGAGCAAGTTGTACTGTATTATTTAAAGAGGAACAAACTTCATTTTATGCGAACTATTGAGCAACAAAAAGTCGACAAATTCCCATGTAACTATTTTTTATTTATCTCTGTAATTTCTTGCTTTTCTTGTCACTGCGGTGCTGACTTGATGTCAAGTTAGCTGAATGTTTAATAGCACGGTCAAAAAAAGCGACAATTTTTTTGCGAAACAAATTAACAACAAAAAAGCGACAAATATTGAGTTTAATTTCAATATTTTTGGAAGACTTTGTTATGCTAACTATACTGATCTTCAAAAAGATATAGCCCGACTGTATCCCGTTCCGTTTTTCCTCCTCAGTGCAAGGATTGATACCTACGTTTACCGTTGCCTGCATAGTATTATATTGATCGATTATAACTGATCAACTTCTGTCTGATTTAAAAAAACATTTGCGCGACCTGCATAACTGCCAACGTTGAAACCCACACTTAAAAGTTGGTGGAAACAAAATTTGAAACCTCCTATTGCGAGCAACTTTCTTAAGCTGCTGACTCAACATACACAATTCCGAAGAAACTCACACGTTCACCTGTGTTGAAGGTTTTCTCTAGATTGGTGCGATAACACCTCTTTGCACTACTTATGAATAGGAACTTAACAAATATTTTTGCCCCTTCCGAATCACGGGATGAACTAAACAGGATGCAGTCGGGATGTCTCTTCTCAGGTAACGAAAAGTGGAAGGAGATCAGGTAGGAAGCGGGGATGTGTGAAAACTGCGGGATACTGTCGGGCGATTTCCGGGCCAGTACCGTCCACGCCACCTTCCCCATGGCCTTTCTCACAGGGATTCTTTAATTGCGACCCTCGGTCCAGGCGGGGAAGTGAAGGGGAGATGTTGGAAGCTGGGTTGACCCTGAGTTATAGAGGTAGGTGATAATGATATTGAATAATGTGATGATAAGTAACTGTGACCCTGTGATTGTGAAGAATGGACTATTAGTGATGTTGACGTACAGTTCTTTGGTGGCATAGGTGTAGAGACGAGCAAACTCATGTATTCTTATAAAGATATTTTCATTTGGGCTGAATTACAAACTAATTTTTTATTCACTGATTTATTGTTATTTCCAATTTATTAAAACCAAATACGAGTATTGAATGACATTTGTTACTATTGAAACTTAATGAAAAGTGTATATTTGATAATATGTATCATTATTTGCTTCTGATGGAGGACCCAGGAGTCCCTCCCCTCGCTTGCCCCACTGATGGTGTGACATTGGGTGACAGAGACGTTGGCGCAGTCTTCTGGCGATTGCTATTGTTATAGAGAAATTACTCGAAGAAGGGAACACTTTGACAGGTCGGGAATCAAATGTACGTCATGCAGGGCGATATCATTCCAAAATATTGTAAAGAAACAATTTACAAATGAGGGCTTTCAAAACGAGCGCACTGACAAAATGAGAGCATGGTCATACCCGGCAGTTACGGTGCCAGCAGTGGCCACGCTGTAGTTGTCAAAGTCGTTCCTTCTCATAGTAATCTCTCTATAGTACGCTAGGGTCTGTGTGGTTGGAAGCCAGTGTAGTGCTGTGGGAATGAATGAGTAGAATGAATGGTTATGTATATAATGAATGAATGATGCGTGAATGAAAAATAAATTAGAAAAAGAACCACGTAGAAAACCATACAAAAACATTTAGAATTAAGAAAAAAAACTAACATTTTTCGTGTCAATTAAGTATGTCAAAGTGCTACTATATAATTATTAAATTAGATTTAAGCTAGAATTAAGTTAGCTTTAGTTAAAAGTAGCTTTTTACCTCTCCCTCTCAGCTGCTTAAGCCGCAAGGCAGCAGTGTAATTTGTACGTTTGTGATTTGTAAATAAATTCCCGCCTCCTCAGGGTTACTGTGGAGGGGAAACAAGAAAAAAAAGTGTGGTTGAAGTGGTGGAAAGAGCTGCGCCGGCCAGGCGGTAGTAGCGAGGCACTGGCGGCGAGTGTTACAACATTGTAGCAGTGGAAACGTAGCTGAATTCAGGGGTTAAGTTGCTGCAGCGACAGAGGTGACCGACTGGAAAGAATACGGATCTTCCGGAGTTTACAACTTCTTATGTTTCTCTATAGCACCTCTTTTCCCTGTTCTTTCACACGGCACTAGAATGCTTGGCGCCAGGAGGCTCCTGAAATTCTATACGATCCGTGCTGGGTTTGTAACTTGCACTCTTAAACGGGACATTCAAGGTTGGGTGTTGAGATACACATACTTTTGTATTGGTTAATGTGAGAAGCAGAAATCATTAAACGGAAATAAGCAAGTATTTACTAAACCTTGGATTATATCATATTCGAATTAGCCGTTTCATTGGTAAAAGGGCGTTTCATGATCTCTGTTAAAATAAAACTATAAATTAAATAATATCGAGCGCCGTTTAAAGTTTATCATATTTATTAAGCGAAGGGGCTGTATTCAAAATCTGTACCATATTATGGACGCTATTATTGACCGGAATGTCAATATACACCTACCGAAAACTTATTTTAATCACCAACACAGACTCATATTTTTTGTTGCTCGTAAGTAGAATGCTCACTTACCTGTTCAAGTCACATGATTTCCTAAGAGTATAATCACTGAAAATTATAGAACATTTTCTGAAGTATCTTTAATTTATTGAACATTCGAACAATTATTTACTAATGAATAAGAAATTCTTACTGAGCAACCGTCCATTCATCAAATGCCTTCATTTTCCTTCTTCCGTCATTTATCCTTGAATGGAGATCTGTCGCACAAATTTCTAATTCCTTTCACATATCAAGCCACATCACTTAGAGCGTGACGGAGTTCACATACGCAACTAGCCTCTGGTTCACATAACGCAGCACTATGGTGTAAATCAAGAAAAAGTGGACAAAACTGCAAATCTATTGAGTTTACAAGTGGTTTTATGTTTCGAATTTTGAATATTTTCAAGAGGAAAGAGGTAAGTGTCGATAGCAAAATATAATTAATTTTGGTCAATATTTTCCACTTTTCTCTCCCTTTTCACCTCGAGATTCGCTCAATACAAGACGGACTTGCTTCACCTATCATAGAAGTAAACAATGTTCGTGCTCTCCAGTTAGATAAAAATCTTCTACTTGTGTAACTCTAGATCTCTTGGAATGTGTATGTCACTTCCTCAGTGAACAATCATTATTAATGATTTTTTGATTAATTTTGGTTGACAAACCTCGTCTGCACATTAGGCGACACAAATAATATTTGTTCCACTGTATAACCCAATATTTTAAGGCAAGTACCATAAAAATGAACGAAATAAAGAATATAATAAGTTGTGAAATTCGTTGTTTTAATAAGGTAAAAATATTTTCATAATTGTATAAATTTGCTATATGAAAATTCAATGTCTTTTATTAGTATTCTTCAATTGCAATTTTGAATATTTTTTTTCAAAGCTCACCTTGTATCCCACATCAACCAACAGCAAGTGGATCCCATCAGTGCAAATCCGTTTAATTAAATTCTCGAACTTTCTTCTCAAAGCAGTGCCGGCGTTGGAATGCGGAATTAGAGTGAGTTGGCTCTGCGGGATACCACAGAGAATATAATTTCATAGTTATTTATTTCCTTATATCGAAAATCAGTGTATGTTATTCCTATTTTGGGATATAATTTCCATCTCGCATCAGCAATTTTGAACTTTTGAGAAGTTTTTCAAAGCTAATCTCGGGTTCAACAGTGACAACGACCTCGTGTCTTCACAAAACACAGTTCACTTACACAGACTTACACTTACATGTACCGTACATGACTGGAGACCACACGGAAGCTTAGAGCCTTTCCCCCATCGCGGTGCCCTGGTTGTGGAAAACTCCGCTATCCGACGAGTAGTTTGGTGGAGGATCTCCCTACCCAGCGAGGGAAGATCACCACCCCTTACCTCAATAAGAGCTTGCTCCGCACTTACGGACTAATGGCCTTAGTAGTTTACGCGCCCGGAATCACTAATCAATCAAATTCTACATTTCCGATTCCTTTCCATTTACGACTACGGTCACAGTGCAGCTAAAATATCGGTCGGCCGCTACTGGACGACTGTGAACGAAATTTTCCGACTTATTTATTCGAAAACAACCCGAATGTTGCAATCAAAGTAGTCCAAATATTCCCATAATTCCGCAGTTTAATGTTTGAAACATTTGCGAGAATCATGCTCAGGACCATCTATACGTATTGAGAGTAGTCTTGGTATTATAGATGGCCTTGACTCCCTAGCTGATTTCGGGCGAATGGAAACGACAAAATCAAACGAATCAGATCTTCGTCCGACAGTTGATGTTTCCGGACGCCATCGGAAGAGGCCATTCGGGTTCAACATGAACATTTCCACTTGGTTGGTTGGTTGTTAGTGATTCCGGGCGCGACAACAGCTAAGGTCATTAGTCCCATACGTGTAGTGCATGTTTTTCCCTCGGGATATGGCGGGGATCTTACCTCGCTGGATGGCGAGATCCGGTGCCGACCTACCGTCGGCTAGTGGGGTTTCCCCCTAGACTCTCCCACCAGCGGGGCACCGCCCCAGTCGGGACAATCTCTAAGCTCCCGACCGGTCTCCCGGAATATGTGGTAGTGTAGTGCATGTTAGTGCAAGTGTATGTGTGTGTGTGTAAGGGGAGAGAATAGGACAAGGAAGAGGAAGGAAAGATCGCGCGCGGTCCGTGGCCCGTTTGTTAGGGTACTGCTAACATTTCCACTTACCATGCGTTTGAACGAATCGGCCACATCGGACGGAAACGTCCGAGGTCGTCCGTCCGAAATTTCGGCCAAAATCGGCTTCACTGCGACCGCCGCCCAACTGAGTGTTCTTGGCCACGCGCTCCCTCCCAGCGGAGCACAGTGCGCCGACGCGCGCGAGGGGAGCGGCCGCGGAGGCGCGTCGCGGGTCGCCGCGCGCGATTAGCGCAGGAGGCCGCGCGGATTTACGACGCGCGCGCGCCCGGCCGCCTGCGAATCGCCTGCTTGCGGCCGCAGGAGGCCGAGGAAGCGCGGGAACGACACACGCTGGCGCCGGCTAGCGATGGCAACAAAACAGCCATGTTTTTAACCCTTAAGTAGGCGCGCGAGCCATACTCACGTAAATGGGCGAGCGGCGTACAGAGTACGCTGCTTCTTTGGCTTGATGTGGAGCAACTAAAATGTAACTAAATACTCCTACTTTACAACATTGTATTTATTACACTAAAATATTTTATTCGAAGATTTTCTCATTGCACAATTTTTTAACAAACAAAAATGTGGCAAAAATAGTTGATAAATTCATAAGATTCCAGCCTACCAGAAAGTCTAGAAAATTTGCTTTTCAAGGGCGTGGTTTTACACTTTTTTTAAAATGTCTTGTAATTGTTTCTTACGACAAGATCTATTGTGTTTGAAAATAATTTTAGAAAAGTATTCTTGGATGTTTTCAGACAACTCATGGCAATTTCTATCGCTATCACTGTTGTAGCGTGATAGCGTGTTCATGTTGTAGCGTGTTCATGTTGTAGCGTGTGCTTGTTGTAGCGTCTTCTTCAGATTTACTGTTGTGATAGGACATTTGTACATTTTCCGATTCATTATCTCAGGAGTCGTCGTCGATCTATTCTTCCAAATGTGATTCCATCCCAAACTTTGTATCTAGAAGAGCGCTACTATTGCAAAGCGTACTTTCTAAAAAAATGAAAAAAATTAAATTACATAACTAGGCGGTGGCGTTCAGAGTACACCTAAATGCACGGGAAAAGGAAAAAAAGCTCGCACACAGCTCACCCAACACAAATAAAAATACGCACTGACTAACAATCGGCTTTTCGACCGATTGTTATGTTCCAGCTTTTGGGAATTTTAGGAAAGATAAGCTCACCCTACCCTCTTTTCGTATTCTTCAACATCTACTTCACCATCACAAGCTGATACATACATGCAATGGGGAAAGCACATGAGATGTTTTAGCTCCTGAGCAATATGAAAAGAGTAAGATTGTAATTCTGTAAGATCTCCAAATAAGCTTTAAATAACGTGCAGGCGGATGTGGATGAGCACCATTACAATTTTGCAATAATGTAAGTCTACGTCACTTACACCTCACAAGCAACATTCAAACACTCGCTTACGAGTTATTAGGATAAGATTGTGAGCTCGTAGGACAGAATTGCATTAAAATGAACCTTTTGTAGAAAAATAAGCCTTTAAAATGTACAAAATTCTAAAATTATCTAAATTCTTGGTGTAAATATTCCTTCAATGAAACTTGTACTTTATTAATAGCATTTGGCTCTTTACTAAACTTTGAAACGTTAACATAACCCAAAAGCTCGAATTCCAAAAGTAGTGTCAGTGGCCTTAAACTCTCTGCACAAAGCCGGTGGATGATTTGGCAGTTAATAACATAACGCAGTCATGACACCAATTAACGCCAATTATCTTAACTCACAAAACCGCGCTACGTGAGTCATCCTCCCACAAAAGATGTTAGCGAGGAACTTCGAACAATGCTCTCCCAACTTTTACTCAACTTCTTGGAAAAGAAATTAGCGAGGACATCCCATATTTCTAAGTATTTCTGTCGAAACTACCTCTAGTTCATTCGTGATGTAAGTGCGGCAGAAACTTTTCGAGATAACAGTAATGGAGCAATGCAATCGCGGACGCTCGATGTATTGCAGCCCAACAATCGGAAACAACCAAATGAATGAAAGTGCCAAATCCTATCAAGCACTTTTACAGCCCAGTGTCATTAATCGAACCCGACACAATTCGCAAGCATATAAAATGCGATTCCAAATCGGGAAAATTCCGCATGCAACTTAGTTTCTTACCCGCGATCCCAGGCACGGTTGCCAGATACAATAGCATGAATTATGGAATGGAGGAAATAAAATTATAGTACAACATATCACGGTGGAAATGTACAAAATTGTGGTATGATTATGGTACATTTTGTAGATACATATGCTTTTATGTGATTTTACACTACACAAATTTACACTATATGATCAATGGTGTACATGGAAACGAACGCCAAGATCGCAGCCGTCTGTGATGGTGGAAAACTGGAATGCGTGTTCCATCAACATCCAAGCCGTTAGATTGGACCATATTAGCGTTAGTTTCGGAATTCACCACAAATAAATTTATGCCGTTTCTGTTTCTTTATCTGGCAGCACTGAACCACACTCATGAGTGCGATAAATGGTTCACAAGTTAAAGTAAGAGGGAGTGATGACTAATGTCCAATCTTACTTTTAGTAGAAAATCAGTAATATTTCACCTAATTTTTTAATTATTAAAAGCTACAATGATGGTATTAAGGTACATTTATTTTTGGGGGGTGTAAATTATGGTACGATTCCATAATTACGGTAGGATCTGGCAACCCTGATCCCAGGGTCCTTCACCACAGCGGCGAAGCTCTCTGCGTGGCGGGCGGGCCACAATTAAAGACTGCCCACGTTTTAGATAAGTAAAGCGGCAATTGCGGTGCCCAAGGGGCCACGCCTCGCAGCCGCTAAGTGGCGAAAGATGTCTATTAATAAGCTTAATGGCGCACTACGTTGCGCGGGCGACGCGCTCGTGTTCACTCCGCCCCGCCCCGCTCCGTCCCGCTCCGCTCCGCCCCGCTCCGCCCCGCTCCGCCCCGCTCCGCCCCGCTCCGCCCCGCTCCGCCCCGCTCCGCCCCGCTCCGCCCCGCCGTGATCCGCGCGCGCCAGGACGGACGCTGCGACGGCGCGGGGCGCGCGGGCGAAGGAAATTTCGCTGATGGGCAGGAGGCCTTGGAGCCGCATGCCCCCGCGGCTTTCGGCTCCACCGTGGGTTTATGTGGAGAACGAGACATAAAATGTCTCTTTTCGGAAACTGTGCTTCCCTGAGTTACTCCGATGAAATACAGTGAACTCCAGTTATAATGGACTTCTGGGGACTTACATTTTTGGTTCACTATATCCAAAGTTCACTATATCCGATGATGTCAAAATTAAATAGAATTTCTTCATAACGATTTATTTTAAATATATAGAGATGCAGCAAAATACATTAACAGCACGAACAGAAAATTTCAACATCTTTATTTGTTCTTAGAAAATCAATTATTTTCAATTGCTTGCTTCGAACTTTTTTATTAGTAATTTCTTTATGTCTTTCTCCAGAGTTCGTGCTCTCTCCATGCTTGAGTCTGAATTGTCCTCTGTGTAAGTATCGTAATGCAGTCTCAACACCCTTCAATTCCTCTTCTACTGTTGGAACACCGTCCCACTGTCCGAAATCCTTTTAATTACCTAATAACATACGATATGCTTTCGGTAGCGGCATGGCGCAAGCGGCTAATGAAACTGATCGCTTTTCCGCACGGCACGGCGGATATTGTCAGGCTGTGTCAGTCGCATACTTCCGCTCGCCTACGAGCTTTATCTCGCGGAATATCAAGAAACATCAAGTTTCCAACTGAAACTAGCAATCGCGCGTTGCCGCTGTCAGTTATAGCCCACGCAGGACACGACCTTTCCTTCCACAGTGAAACTCAGTGACATAAGATCATCTATCAGTAAGGTACCCGTTCTTGGCCCGCTACCTTCACCTTAGGGGAAACTTCGTCGATTATGACTTTTGATCGACGATATTTTTTTCAAGCTAACTAGTGTTGGAATTTGCGGTACTGAGGCGATATAGTCTTTTCCAGGAGGGAAGTAATTTCCAGGACGTTGTATTTCCTGCATTCACTATAGCCGAGATTCAGGTTTACTATAGCCGAATCTTCTTATGCTTAATTGTAATGTAAGTGAAACGGTCGACAATGTCTACATAATACAATACCCGCAGCATGGAAAATTTACTATCTAAATACGAAGGCAAGAGAAACAAATTTATGCAATTTCCAATGCGTTACGTTCTTTCCCATTGCATCTCGTCACATCCTTCGAAATTACCTTTCACTTTGAAGCACAGACATATCTGAAAAAAAAATTAGATATATCATTTAATAACACTCCTTGATTTTTCAACATTTCCTCTTTAAATAGAAAGTCTAAACATCAGCATTACTTCACCTACACATCAGCATTAAGATAAATCATCAACCTTCATAGTGCACTTCCCAGCCTGCTTAATAGCTTATTCATTTAATATTCCGTGTTAAATTATGAGTTCTTTCTTTTTGATATTGCCATTTTAAATGATCCAAACACGATGAAAGGATCACAAACTATAATTCATTCTCTGACGTTATAAACATTTATAGCCGATCGTTTTGGTTACATTCGCATTCACAGAACTTTTACGACAATCTCTCTGGAATCACCAACTTAATAATCAACGACCTCGTCATTCCGTGAACCTCCCGTACAGCCGCAGAGAGCGTTGACCAGGCAGCGAGAGGTCGAAGGCGACCGCCGCGTTTGTGTCGTTACAATCCCGCCCTGGGGGCAAATTTCGCGGAAGGAATGCCGCATGTATTCCGATACTTATCCAGGTCAAAGAGACGTGAGTGCTCTCTCTCCTTAAATAATAAGACACGAAATTATTACAAAAGCAGCTCGTCAGCCAATTTGCCGGCTCCGCCGCGCGGAAAGAGCGCGTGGCGCGGGGGCGGGCGGGGGTGGGCGGGGGGCGGGGGGCGGGGCGCGGGTGGGGCCGCGCAGTGTATGCAAAGCGGCGTTTGTTAGAGCGGCGGCTGTCGGCGCCATGGGAAGATTTCGAAGGCGGGCGGCTGTGTGGGCGGGAGGGATCTCGTTTGGCGGAGGGCAGGCGCGCCCGCGGAAAATGCATGCGGTGGCGAGCGCGACCGTTGGAATCGATTTGTTTTGCTGAGCACGCGCTTCGTCTCGGCCGCGGCGGCGGCGAGTGGTGCACACGAGTAACGGAAACACGCCGGGCATGACGCGCGGAAGACAAGGCGCGGGCGCGAGGGCGGGCGAGCGCGCGAGGTAGGCGAGCAGGCGGGAGATCGGGCAGGCGGGCGGGAGAGCGGGCGAGCAGGCGGGTGCGCGGGCGGGCGAGCGAGTGGGCGAGCGAGGGAGCGGGCGGGCGAGCGGGTGGGCTAGCGGACGGGCGAACGGGCTGGCGGGCGAGCGGGCACGCGGTTAGGCGGGCGAGTGGACGAGCGAGCGAGCGAGCGGGCAAACGGTCGAGCGAGTGGGCGGGTGATCGCGTGGACGGGTGATCTGGTGGGCGGGCGGGCGGGCTGGGTGGGCGGGCGGACTGGGTGGGTGGGCGGGCGGTCTGGGTGGGTGGGTGGGTTGGTATGGGCGGGCAGGCGGGCTGGGTGGGTGGGCGGGCGGGTGGGCAGGCGAGCAATCGGGCAGGCGCGCGGGTCTGCCTGCCTGACCCGGATCGCCGACGGTCGTGGAAACTTCTCACATACGGGACGAGTCGAGAAGGGACGGGACGGGACGGCACCCGGTGCGGCCGTGCTCGGCCTCCCGCGCAGACCCCTTTATTGAGGAAGTGGGCGCTACTTTCAATTGCCTCCCCGAGCGTCGTTACCCGCCCGTCGTGACGCGCCGGCCCCTCGGCGCCACGACCGGCCGCGCGTCCGCCCGCTCGCGTTTCACTTGTTTTTCGCAACAATCGCCCACCCCCGCCCCCATCTTTACCCCGACCGCCGCCGGCGCCGCTGCGCGTCCACCTGCGTCGCTCTTTCGTCACCCGCGGTCCTTCCCTGCTCGGCAGGGCATTACTACGGGTTCTGTTGCGTGTCTTCCTCCTCGTAGCTTCCCTTCCGCTTTTTTTATGATGCTTCGTTTCGTCTGCACCCGAAAGGAATCCAGATCATCCGGTAGTTAACATTTTGTACTACATGGTTCATGTGAGGAATCAGACCTCGGCAGTAGACCTGGGGCGAATCCAGAAAGTGTTTCGGGGAACAAAGTCAGTATGGGACCCCCTTTAAGATTTTTGAAGTAATAAAAAAGTTAAAAATTGCAACTTTTGAATTTAAAAATTACTATAATTATAATGGAAATTCTCATTTGGATGTTATGCGATTGATTATTGTGGTAATTGTTTCGAATTAAAAGTGGTAATTGTTTTGAATTAATTAGCAAACGTAATGGAAAAATAGGAGAATTCAATTATAGAACAAGGAATCCGTGACAGGACAACTCTTTACTTGTAAACACGAAACCGTTCAACGGAAGTTCCATGTGTGAAAGAAGGTGATAGAAATAAATTTTTATTTTTATTTATAAAAAATAATTTCATCAATTGACGACATCAATCCGGTCGTGTTTTCGTGTTTCTTCGCGTATTTTCCTCTTCCCCTCATCACATTATTTCCATCGGACTTTGTAATCCATTCTTTCCCCTCTCTGTTAAACCTCGTCCCTCATTAAATACCTCGAGTGAATCACCCATAAACGTCCATCTTTCAAACGTCCCTAAACGTCCTCGTGACGCAAACTTCACAGCACTCGTCATCTTTGTCAACCTTTCAATGACTACACTGTCATCATTATGGACATTATCGTCAACATTCTGAAGCAAACAACATCAACACGCTCGCTCGTTTCAGACGTCGCTCTCCACGACTTCAGCACTCTCTCGCGTCGGTCGCTGATCGCCCCCTCCCATCTCCGGTGTCGTGCGTGCTTGGCGGCGGTGGAGGCGGCGGGAGACACGGCGGGGTCGCGGCAGCCGTCCGCGGCTACGCCCACCGCCCACTGCCCACCGCCCACCGCCCACCGCCCACCGCCCACCGCCCACCGCCCACCGCCCACCGCCCACCGCCCACCGCCCACCGCCCACCGCCCACTGTCCGTCACCCGCTGCCCGCCTTCCGCCGAACGCCGCCCACCACACACTGCCCACCGCCCACCGCTTACTGCCCAACGCCCACCGCCCACTGCTAAATGCCCATCACCCACCGCCACCTTCCACCACCCTCCGCCCACCTCCCATACCCGCAGCTCGCCTCCCTCCGCCCGCAGCCCGCAGCCCTCCGCCCACCGCCTACCGCTCAACGTCCACCACTCACCACCCACCGCCCACTGCCCGCCGCCCACCGCCCACCGCCCCGGCGTGGACGTGCGGGCGACGTTCAGAACAGTTAGTCCCGTGTAGAGCGAGCCGCGTTGCTCCTCCGCGCATCGGAATGGATTCCGCATTGTTCTGTCGGAGGCATCCAGGAACTGCGGCGGCGGCGGCGGCGACCGATGGCTTTACGATGTGGGGACGCGGGCGCCGTAAATCGATGCGAGCGGGCAGGGACCGCGACGGGGGAGGAGCTGATGCTGACGCGGCGGAGCAGTTGACCATGTCACTGGTGGGGAAGGGAATGCTGACGGTTAACTGTGTCGTGAGAAGAGGTTTATATACATTGGGATGGAGATATGGATGTGAGTGGGTAAAACAAGGAAGTGGCAGTAGTGCGGTGGAAGGAAGTGTAGGAAAATTGTATTAGCTCTGCAGCATGGTATGTAGTATAATCACTGCAATGGAACGAGAACATGTAGTCAGACTTTTGACGTTTCCTAATATTATTAAACTACATTTTGTTACTTATGTCTTTAGTTTGTTACATTAATAACTTACGAGTTGGTGGTTTTAGAGAAATAATAATAATAATAATAATAATAATAATAATAATAATAATAATAATAATAATAATAATAATAATAATAATAATAATAATAACGACCAAACAAAGAGAGCACATTTTATTTTTCTACTAATAAAGTATGATCGTACGTTTGTCTGGTCGTTTTGCTCAATATATGAAAGTAATTTAAAAGACAAAAATACAGTAGATTAACAATACATTGGGTGCAAAGAATATTCATAAATTAGTAGGTCTCTGGACAGGAGCGGTCATACAACATTTAGGAAATGTAGATTTAACTACATTTAACACATAAAACCCGATACAATTTTGAAACAGAATAGCTGTGTGAAAAAAAAAACAGATTTTTTATAACATTCGTTAAGAAACGAAATATAAATTTAAGAGATACCACGAGAGACATAACAGAAATGTCACGACAAAAGAATACGATTATGCACAATGAATGAAATGTCAAAAGTATGGGGCAATGAGGAGGGCAACGAGACGAGAGAGATAAAGTGCAACGCAGATCCAGAGCGGCGAACTGCATGAGGGAAGATGATGACGGAAGCAAGGGGAAAAACTGCGAGGGGGACTCACAAAGCAAAGTGATGCAGTGGTGCTGATAATGAAAGACATATTGGTGAAAGAAAAAAGGACAAAAAACGTGTGACAGAATGAAGAGACTACCCTAAAGTGGAAACAAAGCAACGTAATGAGGAACGCTGGCGACCTGCGAAAGAAACTTGATTATATTGTATTGAAGACATAATAATATTGTATGGGAGCAGTTTACCCAATCCATAACAAATTCGTGAAAGTGGGATCAAAAATATGAAGAGCAAAATACAAATCCGTTGAAAAACATCTCAGTTTCTAATACAATCAGCAGCCGGTACATTTTACCAAGCGGAACATGAAATGAGTATCACTAATGCATTTCAAGCGCCTTGAGGTAACGGGAACTTGATTTGTTTGCGACACAATGACAGAAATTGCTCGTGTAAGCGATTTAAGTGCAAAATACGCATAATGTGACGTATGTGGAAACGGACAGAAAATGTGGAATGACAGTACGTCTCCCGTTACGAGCGCCTCACTGTCGTGTGAGTGTTCAATTTAGAGAGTATCCGAAATAAAGTGTTTCCTAACTGAAGGATTTTACTGCGTCGTAATGACTGTGGTGGTTGAGTTCAGCAACTTGTACCAGAAACAGGAGGACACAAAGATCGAAGAGCATATGAGAAGTGAGCTGAGGCAACTCGCATTGCTAAGTCAGACTGCAAATCATGACAAGTGAGTAACGATATGGTTGACATTAACGCTTTTGCATCGTTTGTCGGTAAAGGGAACTTGATTTGTTGGTAACAGAACGGCAGAGACTGCACATGAGATCAATTTCAGTGCAAAGTAACTTCTCAGGAAGCCGAGCAAGGCTTTTATCGCAAGTAGCAATCCACCGATCGCCGCCATATGAGAATTCGTAGAGTTGTCCCAACAATCTATATCAGTTAAGTATGCAGTGCCGTGGTAAGGGCAATGTTCAATCTTCAACGCGTGGTGAAGTACAACCAATCCATGTCAATAACACGAGTTACGAGCACAAAAAAAACAAGGGATGAGTCAATTGAGACAGTTGACTTTGATTGATTTCTGGGTTCCCTTTTCTATTACACTTTTTTATTTACTTTTTATATACGAAGGAGAATGAATGAAATTCAATAATAATAATAATAATAATAATAATAATAATAATAATAATAATAATAATAAATACAAAATAGTTTATGTTCAATCATTTACAGGGTTACCAGATGGCTTTGAGGTCCTCTTCGTCAACGGTAAAACAATTTCCAAAATTGTCAGATTAAAAAAAAATTAAACATTCAACTTTTAAAATTTGACCTAGCTTGTTTCTTCTAAACGCACTCCTGTGACGAGAAAACAAAAGTTTGTGAGCAATGAACAAAATTGTCAACTGTCAACTTTATCATTTTAACTAATTATTTTAATATCAAATTAGATTGTATATTTACTTTGTTGCGAATTTACAAATGAAAGAAACTGAAAGAATTGACATTCTCGACACGGTCAGCACGTTATGGCAAGCGAGTGAAGGAATGGCTGCCATGATCACCTTTTCATTATTTATTTCGTGAGGGATTGCACGGGATTGCTCTTGAAGTGCGGAATCTGAGTGTGGTGGGTGTGTGCAGCGACGATGGCGACTGATGCCACAGACCGCCAACGGCACGCTCGTGTAGTGTGATATAGAGCTCTGTAGTGGGATGTTGACCTTTTCTGGGCACAGCAACTGCTATGATCTGATGATTCTGTCTATCTATGATCTATGATTCTATGCACTTCTATCTGTGATTCGATCTTTGATCTCTGATTCTGGGCACAGCATCTGCTATGATCGCGTTAGTGTAGTGCGTGGAGCTATGAATACATGGAGGTGTCGTTACCAACCCCTTCCGTGTTCAGCAAGTGAAACCACACCGCCATATTGGTGGGTCCAAAACACATCTGTCAAACTAATACCTTCTGTCACTACAGACCTAACAATACGTCATTAGCTGCTTGTGACGTAGGAGTAGGTAGGTGTGGGGGAAAAGCTGGGAAATTTGATGTACCTGCGAATTCCAACAAAATTACACACGATAAAGAAATTCTATCAAAATCGTGTTTTGGAAATGAGCCGAACATAACCTGCTGTAATTGGTACGCAACCAATTGTCTTTTCATCCAGCTCTAATCCACAATGCTCTCCGCGTTGAATCTGCAGGAAATATTTAAGAAAAAAATCACAAAAATTAACGAATAACTTAAAACGTTACTCAATGGAATTACATGGAGAAACTACTTACTTCTGGAAAATAATTTCCGGTTTTCCCGAACGGTTTGTACAGCCATTACACAAGTAACCATAACGAATTGTTACAAAAAGCTAACTACTCTGAACAAGGCTTTTAAATATTAAAAACGATGCCAAACAACACAACTGAACACTAGCACAGCTACAAGCCACAGAGCACTCACATGCAGTTTGTCTACACTACAACCTTTCTGGACTCACCAATATGGCGGAGGTGCCTTCAAGTTTGTGACGTCATACCATCTCCCTATATTCATAGCTTCATGGTGTAGTGTATGTATCGTAGGTGGGGGGGTTCCTCTCGCACTGGACGTGAGATCCGCGCCGGGCTACATGTGGACTTCGCGAATATCACCCCCGGGTATTACTCGCGCACGTTTTCTAGAGCCCCGGAATACCTATCCCCACTCCTATACGAAAATTAGTTGAATTAAGAATAAATTATAGTAACGAGCGTTATAGGCAAAATCTGATAACCAGAAATATTCGCTGCCGTGAAATGGAAACTATTTTGGATCGTAAAGGAGCTAGAAATTTCATATAATATTCCTTTTGAAAAAAAACTAAACTCCCCACTCCTCTCGCAACTAGCGATACAAAGGCTCAAGAAAACGTGCGCGGATAATACCTTCCCTAGTAGGGCACCGCCCCAGCCGGGACAAGCTCTAATCTCACAAGTACAGTTTTGTAGTGCTTGTGTGTGCCTGTGAAAAACTGAGATTATAAGACAAGAAAGAGAAAGAAAAGATCGCGCGCGGTCCGTGGCCCGTTTGTTAGGCTCCGGCACTCGCCTGGTGTTGCTCGGAGAAACCACGGAAAACAACCGATCAGAGCAGCCGGCCTATAGAATTCTCTGCCAGACATCGGCTGAATTCAACCTAGTTCTCTAGCTACTGCCGGAAATCTGCCACCGTCTGGACTCTAAGCCTATGATCGCCCGGCCCCTGCAGTGAGAGCCGCAGCACTGTCTGTGAACTAAAGCAACCGGCGCCAGGCGTGACAAGAAAGAGAAAGGAAAGATCGCGCGCGGTCCGTGGCCCGTTTGTTAGGCCTAGCATTCGCCTGGTGTTGATCGGAGAAACCACGGAAAACTACTGATCAGACAGCCGGCCGATAGAATTCTCTTCCAGACACCGGTTGAATTCGACCTAGCTATGTAGCCCCTGTCAAAAATCTGCCACCGTCCTGGGTCGAAGCCTATAGTCTCCCGGCCACTGCAGGGGTACCGGCAGTGCTGTCTGCGAGCTAGCGCAGCCAGTGCCAGGCGTGACAAGAAAGAGAAAGGAAAGATCGCGCGCGGTCCGTGGCCCGTTTGTTAGGCTGCGGCATTCGCCTGGTGTTGATCGGAGATACCACGGAAAACTACTGATCAGACAGCCGGCCGATAGAATTCTCTTCCAGACACCGGTTGAATTCGACCTAGCTATGTAGCCCCTGTCAAAAATCTGCCACTGTCCTGGGTCGAAGCCTATAGTCTCCCGGCCACTGCAGGGGTACCGGCAGTGCTGTCTGTGAGCTAGCGCAGCCAGTGCCAGGCGTGACAAGAAAGAGAAAGGAAAGATCGCGCGCGGTCCGTGGCCCGTTTGTTAGGCTGCGGCATTCGCCTGGTGTTGATCGGAGATACCACGGAAAACTACTGATCAGACAGCCGGCCGATAGAATTCTCTTCCAGACACCGGTTGAATTCGACCTAGCTATGTAGTCCCTGTCAAAAATCTGCCACCGTCCTGGGTCGAAGCCTATAGTCTCCCGGCCACTGCAGGGGTACCGGCAGTGCTGTCTGTGAGCTAGCGCAGCCAGTGCCAGGCGTGACAAGAAAGAGAAAGGAAAGATCGCGCGCGGTCGGTGGCCCGTTTGTTAGGCCTGGCATTCGCCTGGTGTTGATCGGAGAAACCACGGAAAACTACTGATCAGACAGCCGGCCGATAGAATTCTCTTCCAGACACCGGTTGAATTCGACCTAGCTATGTAGCCCCTGTCAAAAATCTGCCACTGTCCTGGGTCGAAGCCTATAGTCTCCCGGCCACTGCAGGGGTACCGACAGTGCTGTCTGTGAGCTAGCGCAGCCAGTGCCAGGCGTGACAAGAAAGAGAAAGGAAAGATCGCGCGCGGTCCGTGGCCCGTTTGTTAGGCTCCGGCATTCGCCTGGTGTTGATCGGAGAAACCACGGAAAACCACCGATTAGAGCTGCCGGCCGATAGAATTCTCCTTCAGACACCGGTTGAATTCGACCTAGCTATCTAGCTTCTGTCAAAACTGCCACCGTTCGGACTCAAAGTCTATGGTCTCCTGGCCACTGAAGGGATAGCGGCAGTGCTGTCTGCGAGCTAGCGCGGCCGGCGCCAGGCGTGGGAGTGCTGCGGGCGGCTGTCCGCAGACGCCGCGTCTCGCGGTGATGGATGACGTCACGCACGCGTCGCGGCGGCACCAGACCTGTTCCCCATCGAGGATCTTCGTTATTTCTCCGACCGCTTCCTCGCTCTCCGCCACGAAGGCCTTTATTGCTCCTGCTGTGGGCTGGAGCAGGAGGAAAGGACTGCGACAAAAAAGTTCTTTCTGAAGAAATGAGGAGAAAGGATTCTTTTCGAACAAGCCACAAATTCAGTCACCGATTTTTATGGATGACATCACTTTCGAGAAGGAATGCTTTAATCAGCTGATCATTCGATAAAACGTCTTTTCTTCCCTGGGTCTGCTGAGAACTTGGTTAAAAATTGCCCTTAGATCTAATAAATGTGAAGTGTCTACAGAGAACAAAGTTACTACAAATTTGACTTGAAATACCCTAATTAGTTTTCGGAAACCGACAAAAAGCGCAGGAGAGTTATTTTGGTCTCTGAATACTATTCAAACACAGTAAATTATGCAATTGAAGGATTTTTTCTTTAATGAAGGTGAGGAATGTGAAGTTTAATTCAAAAGAACCTATGTAATTATAGCATTACGCCTCCCGCCTGCAATACACTTACTAGCAGACATAATAAGTAAATATTATCTATTTTAATACAAGGATGTAAAACATCCTCACACTTCACTTAAGAATGAGTTTTACATAAGTAGTTACCGCGTCAAAAACGCAAAATAAGGAAAACATTAATTGTGATAGCATTACTATGTGGAAATACAACAGAATCTGCGATATGTTATGCAAATCTAAAAGCTTCCCCTCCAAAACTGATTTCAAGTCAAATATAGTAGATACGGAAATTTTCTCAGAACACCTTCCCAGACAATTCCTTCTTCTTTCCCTGTGTTCTCAGAAAATCAGAAGCAGTAGCACTAACACGAAGGGAACAAACAGCATAGCAGCTGCTTATGCCACATATCAGGTCTTTGCGGGTGGTTGTCGACACGTGTATCACTTTCAAATCTGCAACTGTAATGGACACTTCCGACCTTCAGCTAACGGCAAATGTGGTTTTTCAACAGTGAGAAATTCACATTTAATTAGTAATGTTAGTAAAATTAAGTTAAATACTCACTGGCACACGATCAAAGGAACTCAAAAAAATAGGGAAACAAAGCATATGAATGCACATATTTACGCACGAAATTAATGTAATAATTAATGAAATAATTTAAGAATAATTTTACCAAAAGGAGAATGGTTATGAAAAATGGTATATTTCCCACATATTTTATTTACATTCCACATACATTATTTGAAAAAAGTAAAGATAATTGATTTATTAAATTATAAGTTACTATGATCTACTATTAAAATGATATGTGAACAGCAAAAGTAGCTACTAATGCTGTTTTCGTTACACTAAAAGAAATCAGAAGACCATAAAATCATAGATTAGAATGACTAGTCTGCCACACACATAGACTTACTTCTGCGCTGCCACTTATTGACAAAATCTGTGGGGGCATCCAATTGTGTATCTTACTGTCACTCTCGTGTGAAACTGAAGAACATTACCCATCAATATCTACCCTGCCCTCACCATGACTAATGTGCCGAAGGTCTAGGAAAGAACTTTCGTTCTATCGGTGGCGTGTCTGATGTTCCTACAGCGAACAATGGATCCGCGAGCATGGCGGAAGTGAGGAGTTTGTGGTATCGAGGGGCACACCGAGGTCATTCATTGACACAGTTACGGCGCAAACACCGAGTACGTCTGTGTACGTTCGAGGGATTTATTGGCCCCGCGATAAGAACGCAGCAGAAGCACAATGTTACGATAGGTGACATCGACCATGAAATCCTCCATTGACTGGGTGCATCTGATTCTTGGGCGGCCCACCTGTGTCAACCAACCGAACAAAGACGCTTCCCTGAGCGGGTGACGGAGAAAATACCGAATCGATGGAAAGAAGACGATTTGAGATGCATTTCACGTTCACGAACAGATACGCAGAAAACAGAATTAGATGTTTGTAAATTCCATAACAATGGGTACGCTGTGTCATGACTTTCAATTGATTTGAAACAGGGATAAAACAGAAAGTCAACATTTAACAAATGATATTGCATTGTTTTATTCCATGTCTAATCTTTTTCTGTAGAATATTACTTCTTTATATTAGAATTTTCAATAAAGTTCCTCAAGAAATTATATTAATATAACAAATACCTAGTATAATAATATCGTATATCACATCATGAAACGCTAAATTAAAATTAATTTAGTAACTTACATAGATTTTGAAAATGAAAATTACATATTTGTGCATCTTTTACAGCAAAAATAGCAATGAATCTCCTTGTTTTCATTACATGAAATCGACTACAATTGTTGGTCTTTGGGTTTGTGTGTGTTTGCTTTCTGTCTAAATTTCTGTGACATAGACATCTCCCTGTTTCCTTTTGCCTTCATTTTTCTGGATACTCGACAGCAAGATCACTGGTAATTTGTACAATTCTGTTGCATGATTGTGTAGTCCATTGTCTTTTGTTCTCGGGGAATATTTGGTTGTCTTAGTACCTTTTCCTTTGGTTGTCTTAGTAGCAGTTGCAAAAACAAATGTTCAGTTGTGTTTCTTCTTATTGCAGTTCTGAATTTTAGCATCCATTTGTATTATCAATTCAGAACAGTAATCACATTCATAAAACTCTGTAAATCTATCTTGAAGATAGAGGCACATGAATATTTTCGTATCAATTTGTCAGCATTTTCAATTTCTCCTTTCGTACAACTATAATGTAGGATCAAAGCGGCTGAAGTCTATCATACTTAATTATAAATTGCAGAGAAGAAAAATCTTTCATTTCGAAAACGTATGATCATAAAATGAAAGGGTAACGCTAAGATAAAATAGAAGGTCAAAGTTCCATGTTTATATTAGTAAGATGTGGGTACTTTATATTACTTTGTTTTTTTACTTGAGGTTATTGATACATAATCTGGTGTAATTGCAAATAATATTGTTTAGATAGTTGTCTTCATTCCTTGTGTTTTTGTTTTATACTGTAGCCCTGATGAAGGAATTATACATACCGAAACGTTGGCAAACTAGTGTTTCATTAAATATATTGACCAATCCCGTGAACCACATTTCATCAAATATCGTGAATTCTACAATGATTATTTTTATGTTAGAATTATAATGTAACCACTCATACGTCATTTGGTTTAGGTAAACTTTTTACCATATTATGGAGGTACCCTTTGAAATTAAAACTTGAAGAGAACATATCAAAACGGTTGCTATGTCGCTACGTGAGTTTTTATTAGTTTCAGTGAACAAAGGCGCATATTTTTTCCGTTACAAATTCATATCATTGTAAGGAACAAGAGACTGAAAATCATAAACCCCGCACTTATGACAATTTCGCTCTACTTTTATAAATTTTTAATGAACAACCACGCCTATTTTTCTCATATTCGTTTTATTATGAGGAAGAAGATACTGGAAACCGTAAATCCTGTACTTACACCGCTATATTTTCTTAATGAACAACCGCACGTTTTTATCGTTCCATATTAGAATTATTGGTTGAAAGAAGGTATTGAAAATCATAAAACCTGCACTTTTCAGTAGGCATTTCAGACGCCTGGTTTTGAAGTCCCCGCGCGAGCCCAGGGACACGCATGATTGAAGTGGAAGACGGACGAGTCGTCGCTCACGAGCGTCAAGTCGTCGTGTGGTGGAAGCGGGATGGCGCCGTACGCGGGCGACGGGGCGGCCCAGGGCGGCCGAGGGCGGGAGCGGCGGCGCGGCGCGGCTCCCAGGCGCCGCGCGCACGCGGGCGGGCGCCCCCGACACACACGCGTGACATTTCCGGCCGCCGGCGCCGGGACGTCACGCCGCGACCTCCCGCCCGGCCGCCCCGCCGCCGCCGCCGCCGCTTCCTTATTGCCGCCCTCCGGGGCCTTGGACCCGCGCACACCGCGCGCTACTCGACGCTCTCGATTCGGCTGCGCGCCCTCAGATCGGACGCCCCACGAGGCTGCTCGGCCTAAATTTCTTTAGCTGAGAATTCCACTGTCGACAATGGCACTTACACTCATGAAGTCGTGTGGTTCTTTCTTTTTTTTCTGATTTTCTTTCTTTCTTTCTTTCTTTCTTTCTTTCTTTCTTTCTTTCTTTCTTTCTTTCTTTCTTTCTTTCTTTCTTTCTTTCTTTCTTTCTTTCTTTCTTTCTTTCTTTCGTTCTTTCGTTCTTTCTTTCATTTCTTTCTTCTTTCTTTCGTTTCTTTCTTTCTTTCTTTCTTTCTTTCTTTCTTTCTTTCTTTCTTTCTTTCTTTCTTTCTTTCTTTCTTTCTTTCTTTCTTTCTTTCTTTCTTTCTTTCTTTCTTTCTTCTTCTTCTTCTTCTTCAAGTCTTCATTCGTGGCCATCTCCCTCACTCTGATTATCAGTCTGGTAGTTACCCACAAAGAGCTTGCAAATTACTCGTCACTTCATACACACACTAACCCACTTGATATTCACCTCCCCTAATCTGTAACACGACGGCTCACGAACAACTAATAAAAACTGAGAATGTTTTGTCCCACTGCAAACAAATGGAGTCGCTACGTTAAAATAATTTTATATGGAACATCATCATTCTCCATCCTCGTCAAAATTGGCGAGCAATTCATGTACTTACATATTTAAATGGAAGTGCAATTTTTTTTCGTTTCCATTCTTCAACTCCTTTAGTTGTTACCTTCAATAAGGCTGTCATTTCCCAATTTTGATTCTCACCTATCTTCCCCTCTAATGTGGTTTATCTTTCCTTCTTTTATGAAGAAAATCGGCATTAATCTTCTTACCTTGTCAAATTCTCTTCATTTCCTTCTTCATGAAAGTAAAGTATCGAATTCCCATCTGTGTCAGTCAATTTAAGATATATAATTCGACACTTCCTTTTATTCGAATACAACAGGGAATTGTATCGATTACTGGAGAATTACTGACGATCTGAAACAAATCTTAAGATCGGCGTCCATTGTCTAATGAAATAAACAAGTCTCTTCCGCGAAGAGAAGTCACAATGAGCGTATACAAGTACGTCGATTCCTTATCATAAGACTGATATAATTGCTCCTATGAGTGCGAGCTTCAAAATGGTATTACTCATATTTTTGATGAACTTTTAAATATTGTGAGGAAGAAAAACTGCAAAGAGATAGTGCAGTAGGCTTGCGATTGTGGTAATTAGGGTCAAGACAACCTTCAATACTGAAAATCTCAGATAATCCGGAGTTAATTTGATAAATGCTCGTAGGAAACGAAGTGAAATGTTGTGTATTTTTGGTATGATCAGTGGCGCAAGCTGAATTTTTCTACGGGATGTGTTTTGTATAGCTCCCATGATATCAGTATACTGAATTAAATATTAATTTTTGATTTCGCCTACACGTACATGTACACGTAATATTGAGAAAGTTATGTAATGCTGCGAAAAATCGATTTCAAGATTTCAACGGAGGAGCACGTTCTAGGGTCCTCTGATACCGAAAAAGTGTTTTTTATCAGAACATCCATTGAGATTCTGTCCGTCTGTTAACAACATTAGCGAACAAACTATTCGTGGGTTTTATTTCAAGATGAATATATTCCGGATCGATCTGGTTCGACACGAACACCTAAAATTTTGAAAAAAAAATATTTGAAATTTGTGAGTATTTTAAATAAAACCCCTAGGACATTTCCAACATTTTCTCAAAAATAGCTTCAATTTTTTCTTTACATTCCTTGAAATAATAGAGTGAAATACACTTATAAAGATGGCGTGGGTCCGATTTACGCTGTTAACTCTGAATTTTCAAAAACTGCGAACAGCTGACATTTGTCGGATCGCTTCGAACAACTACATTATTAAAGAGAGTGTTTTTTTCAGTAATTTTTCTCTACAATTATTTTTTCAATTAATGTTATGTATATTTTTTTCAAATAAATTAAGTGTTTTCCGCAATTTTGAACAAAATATGAGTAATCTTAAATACAAGATTTACTAAAAACAGTTCCAAATTCTTCCTTTAAACTTCTTCTACAGATAGTGCTAAATGTAGTAATAAATATCTCTGAAGTTGTTAAAATTTACGTTTATTGTTTAGTACGTTTGTTAACACGTACGTCAAGTATGTTTGTTAACCCAAGAAAATATTGCTATCAGTCTCATTTCTACTTCAGCGTTTAAATTTCCTAAAGAGAAACCGCTAAGGGATAAGTGGTAGAGAACTTCACTGTGAATGATGAAGCTAGATGAATGATGTACTAGTTGAATAGACTAAATGGGTTTATGTGAGATGATTGACATGTAATAATTCCAGGGCGGTCGTTGTTGCTCTATCACAATGTATGCTGATTGTCAACGACGTCAACTGCTTTGGTACCGTTAGTGAATGTTTTTTTCACGGGAGGTAGCGTTGCTCCTCTGATGCCGAACGGCGAGAAGATGTACACATCGATATACACATCGGCTTGCTGGGGATTACTCCAATCAGGTATACCACCCAGCGAAGCAAAGTACCAAACTGGACCAGCTCTAAGATCAGAGAATCAGAGGATAGGATATGGTAGAGAAAGGAAAGATAGTGGGCAGTCTGTGACTCGTTCGTTGGGATGCTGCTCCAATATTCGCCTGGTATTGATCAGAGAAATCACGGAAAACTACTGGTCAGAGCAGACGTCCGCTTGAACTCTCTCCCAGGCAGAAGCTAATTTCGACCTAGCTATCTGGCTGGTATCGAAAATACACCGTTGGTGGTGGCTCAAGGCATCAATTGATGTCACTGCAGAGCCTCTGACTGGCAGGACCTAGGGTTTGAGTCCCGTCGGCGATAGGATTTTCGGCACTAGCTAGACAGGTACGTCGAATTCAGTCGCTGTCCGGAGGAAAATTCTAGCGGCCGGCTACTCTGATCGGTAGTTTTCCATGATTTCTCCGATGAACCCCAGGCGAATGCCGGAGCAGTACAACAGCAGCCTAACAAACGGACCACGGACCGCGCACGATCTTTCCTTGTCCTATCCTTACCTCTTGCTTATACACACACACATGCATTCACTACACTACCACACAAGACGGGAGACCGCCCGGGAGCTTAGAACTTGTCACGAGTGAGGTGATGCCTCGCTGGAGGAGATATCTGGTTGGGGAAACCCCGCTAGCCAATGTGTAAGTCGGGGCCGGATCTCGCCATGCAGCGGAGGAAGATAACCGCCACCTTCCACGACAAAAAGTGCACTACGCTTACGGGACTAATGACCTAACCCGCTGTCGTGCCCGGAATCAGTAATCAATCAAGAAGAAAACGACACCGGTCCGACATCGGTCTGGAATCCAAAGGCCAGCCAGAGTAGCTTACAGAGAGCTAACTCATCCGGTTGGCGTCATCGAAATGTGAGTGGCCGTCGGCGGGGGTGGGGTGTGGTGGTGAGCCCCGGAGGGTGGGGGAGGGGGGCGCAAGGGCAGCAAGGGCGGAACGGGCGCGCATCCGCCAACGCCCTCATTGTGACACCACTCACCGGTCAGTGAAAGGGGCCCCAACTCAATGGGCCAATTCACAGGAGCCCATTGATGCCCCGCTGGGAGCCCAACTCTGGGAGCTAGGAGTCACACGTGACTTTGCTACACCTGCTACGGTGTTTTTTTGTTTTTTTTAAACTGCGCAGTACCCTTCTCAGAAAGAGAAGAAATGCTCTTCAGTACGGTTTTTCGAGCAACATGCTTCCACGTTTTGAACCAATTGACTTTCTAGTAAGAATTCTACAAGTTAGAAACTTGTTTCTTTTCCTTGAGCTTTACAGGCGAACGTGTCAGCGGTTGCGATCTAGTTCTCTCACGCAAAGCTATATCTCCATATTTAGGACCGCAGCGTATTCATCTGTTTCACGATCAAAAGCATTCTTCGGCTTCCTTGTGCACGAACATCGTTCTAGAGAGTCGGTTCCAATAACGAGACCCATACAAGTCGGTCATCAACAACAATAGAACAGCTCGGACACTCCGGGCAGAGCGCTCTCGAGCCAGTCGTGTGCGGAGGGAATTCCGCCGTGCGCTGACGAGAATGTCTCCGCCGACGGGAGACACGCTGGCTGAGGTGGCGGATGTCGGTACCCAAGTTTCCTCTGTCACCCGCACTACCAGGCACACGAGTAGACCACGACCTTAAGACAGGTTTCAAGCAGTGTCTCAGCTCTTTTCTGCTTGTAGAGTTGAACATAGGATTTACGACGATTCGTTTTGGAGCGCACGGAATTGCACTTTCAGAGTTCTAAAAGTAAGCAGAAATAATTTTTGAAAACTATTTCTAATTTAATTAGTGAAACAACACCTTCGGACGTGAAGTGACATCACTTCTGAAAGTATTACTCATAGTCCTGTAGGCAACGCGAAAATTAGGTAAGAGACGGAATCGGCATGTATTTCACTGTTTGTATTTCACCGTCATAATTGCTTTGCAATTGGCATTTTATGTCTTTCGTAGTATAATGAAAATTGCTCTAGTATGCACATTTTCCATGTTTGCAGATATTGCACGAACTGCTTTTACTGATGTGACGTCTTCAACACTTTATTTTCAAAGTCTGACACTATTTTCAGATTAATCTTTTGGATTGAAAACTTAATTGATTCGATCCCTTTCTTCAGGTAATGACCTGCTTTCGAAATTTACACCACTTCATCACATCATCACCAACACCGTATCCAGCAGAACTGCGATGGTTATCAGTAACATCATATCATCAGTTTATTTTATTATTTAACTATCACCTTAGAATCACAAAATAGAAGAAAGGAAATTAAAAACTTAGCAAGTGCAGGTAAGGCATTCACATGATCACACCAATTTCTCAAAAAAATTTTACATTCCCAATGTTATATTTCTACTCTGACTGTAAATTCCCACCCTCGCAGTTCATTTTTTCTTGTGAGGGCCAAATTCGTAATGGACACTTATTCATTAGGTGATCGATTCTTATTCATAAATTTCTTATTCTCAAATGATTGGGCAGCGAGTTCGCAAAAGGGAGGTTGCCCGCTCCCTTGAGTATTCGCATACCTCATTCGACCCCCTCTTGACCGGTTTAGGTGATGTTCGTATGCGGCGCTTACTTACACTATAGAAATGGTTGTCAATGAGAAGACATTCCGCGTTCACGAGGAAAATCTAAATATTCTAATCTTTATAAGTGGCCGTGTTCTGCATGGTGTCCGGGGAATTTATAGAATACCACCATTGGAACTCCCCCTGTCGTAAGACTTACCCTTAAAAGTAAATCCTTTCTTTTCACACCAATTTTTCCTTCCACATGACTGGGAGCTTGCAGGTGGATCGAGTAGTTTGGATGCTCTCAGTACCTATCACAAATATTTCCTTTCCATATCTTCCCTACATATCCCAAACCCCTTTAGTCAGGGATCGAAAGAAAGAAGATTAACTAGGGTAACAAGGTGAAAACAGCAACAAGGTGAAAGAGCAAACTCTTTTTATGGGGCTAGTACGAAGGTTGGAGGTTTTAAGAGGCCCCATCATCAGCCAAACCTGCGTGGGGCTAGTGACCCGCTCAGGTTTTTCATGTCCACTTTTACTTCTAATATTGATCAAAACCAAACGGATTTTATGACAACCAAGGAAGGTATGAAGGCCAAACAAACTTTAAATATCTTCGATGTAATCTGATCGGCCTTAAACAGAATAAGCAAAAGGAAATAGAAATATGTAATTACATTAATGGTGTTCTCAAAAGAACATTCGGAATGAAATTAAACACTGATACTCTCCTGAAATTTTGTAGAACAGTTTCAGTTCCCTTTAGCTGAATGGGGCGAGAATTGGGTCTTACCACAGGCAGATAAAAGAAGATTGGAAACAAGTGAAATGAAATTCCTAAGGTGAGTGGCCATATATTCAAAATTATCTGCTTTGTATGCCATCAATGAAATGACAA
Source organism: Teleogryllus occipitalis (assembly GCA_011170035.1). Classification (NCBI taxonomy): domain Eukaryota; kingdom Metazoa; phylum Arthropoda; class Insecta; order Orthoptera; family Gryllidae; genus Teleogryllus; species Teleogryllus occipitalis. The sequence goes on along the minus strand of BLKR01015328.1, from coordinate 1,534 downwards.
CATGGAGAAAAATGGCTCATGCGTGTAAACAGAATGAATGGGTCAAGAGTTCCACGAGCAATGTATACTTATATTCCAAAAGGAAGAAGAGACGTTCGTCCACCACCAAAGAGAGGAAAAGATGAGTAGGTGCAAAAGCAATATTGCTTATGCATGAAGAAATATAAGTGTCCGCTTAATACGTATTGCTTAGATGTCCATTGTGCAATCGACACTTACTCCTTGAATGTACGTTTTCCGTCACAACTCTATCCTTAGAATTGGTCAAGGAAAAGGAACTACGCTACCTCCGAAGTTGTTGATACCACCGTCACCTCTTCCGCCCCAGGAGCATCGTCCTAACGTGCTTTCTTCCCTGAGGAGAAGGCAACATCCGCAGCACACACCACTCATGCGCGACGTTTGGGTACCACTCGCTTCACTGCCCCACGCCACCCCCTCTGGCGACCTCGGTTCCCGCCACCACCACCTCCGCCGCCGACTCAGCCGCCACCGCCACCGCCCCCACCGCCACTGCCACTGCCGTCGCCGCTGCCACGGCAGCCACCACCGCCGCCATAGTCGCCGCCACCACCGCCGCCTTAGCCGCCGCCGCCACCGCCGCCGCCACCGCCGCCACCACCGCCGCCACGACCACCATGGCAGCCGCCTCCGCCGCCACGACCGCCGCCTGACCCACCAGCGCCGTCATGGCCGCTGCCACAGCCGCCGCCACCGCCACCGCCATCGCCGCCCCACGGCAGCCGCCACCGGCGCACGGCCTCCACCACCATTGCCTCTACCGCAACCTGTTGCGTAACGCCCGTAGGCGCCCATTCATGGGGCAGCCAGGCAGTCGTTCCCGCCATCACGGCCACCGTTGGGCGCTCAACTCCAGCGGCGGTTGGCAAACCTGACGCACCGGATGTCGTCCTCGGCGCCGACAGCCACAAAAACAAGACAGCACCATAAACGCGAAGCATTGGAGAATCCAGATATCCATCTCTCCTTGTCCGTGCCTTCTTTCCCTATCTCCGTCCTTGTTCCTCCGCTTCGCGTAAATATAGAACGCGAGTTAGCTACGTGCAAGCTCGCGCTGGGCGTCCAGCAGCGTCTGTCCAATGCCGATTCTCCCTTTCCTTTTGTTTTCCCCTTCGTTGGAGCGTGCGCTTTGGGAAATTTGCGAGAGTTCTGCTTTCGTCTGCCCGCCGGCGCTCGTGTGGGGGGGGGGGCGCCGGCGAGGACGTCGCGGAATGAGGTGCGATAGCGCGCGTAATGAGGCGACCTCGACGGCGACGGCGCAGCGCGTGGACGTCCGGATGCGAGCCCCGGCGATGCCTGCGAGCAGATAGCGCGAGGCAAGCGCTGGCGCGGGCGCTGGCGCCGGCGAGGGGTCAGAGCACGGCCGCGTTTGCAACTCAGGGGGATTGGTTTCAGCGCTCTCAGACCCGACGTCCAGTGGGTCGGACACCACTTTTAAATGGTTATTTCGGACACTTTACGTCCTCAGAATTGGTTGCGATTAATTGTCGTGCTTGTATTGATTCTTGCGAAG
>BLKR01015327.1:0-81893 GCA_011170035.1 Teleogryllus occipitalis | reverse complement strand
ACGGTTATGCAAACGGTTATCCCCTTTCGCGTTGCGGGGTGGGTGGGTGGGTGGGCCGTGGAAGAAGACGCGGCCGACAGCGGCCCATGAATTTAAAAGGACCGTCGCGAAGGAGCTGCTTCCCGAGTCAGCGAGGAAACCGAAATGGCATTCGGAAACCGGCGGAGCGCTCGCCCGCCCGCCCGCCAGCGCGCGGCGGTGGAGGCGGCGCGGCGGAGGCGGTGGACACAAGCGGCGTGCTGGTGGCGGCTGCGTGGGTGAAGGCGGCGACGGGGATGGTGAAGTTGGTTGTGATGTGATGAAGGTGGATTGTGGCGGTGATGTTTGTGGCGGTGATGTTTGTGGCGGTGATGTTTGTGGCGGTGATGTTTGTGGCGGTGATGTTTGTGGTGGTGATGTTTGTGGCGGTGATGTTTGTGGCGGTGATGTTTGTGGCGGTGATGTTTGTGGCGGTGATGTTTGTGGCGGTGGTCTGGTTGTGACGGCGGTGGTCTGGTTGTGACGGCGGTGGTCTGGTTGTGACGGCGGTGGTCTAGTTGTGGCGGCGGTGGTGCTGGTTGTGGTGGCGTTGGTGCTGGTTGTGATGGCGGCGGTGCTGGTTGTGACGGCGGTGGTCTAGTTGTGGCGGCGGTGGTGCTGGTTGTGGCGGCGGTGGTGCTGGTTGTGATGGCGGTGGTGCTGGTTGTGGTGGCGGTGGTGCTGGTTGTGGTGGTTGTGGCGGTGGTTGGGGTGGATGTGGTTGTGGTTGTGACGGTGGCTACGATGGTGGTTGTGGTGGTGGCAACGGCAGCAGAGCGCTGTGGAGGCGGTAGTGGCGGAGGCGATAGTGGCGACGGGCAGAGTCGGCAGGAATGATGGTGGGTTGTGGTGGTGGTAGCGACGGTGGTACTGGCGGCGGCAGAGAAAGGGAGGGGCGGACGGGCGAGAGTCGAACCTCGGCGCTTCCACATACAGATCCCTCGTTCGGCGCGGGGCGGACGCTCGCTGAGCCTCTGCTGTTGAGTTGAAAGCGCGCGCTGAGCCGGGGTCGTAAAATGAGCGCCATCAGAAATACATCTTATGCGGCAGCCTTCTTCGCGCATTGCATTCGTCTCGCCCACCACCAAATGCGCGATCCGTCGTCTTCGCTCTGTCAGTCTGCTCATGGCCCCTTTCTGGTCGGCTTATAGCTCGAGTGAGGGTGATCTTTCTTCCAATTCTGCGGCAGAGCATTGCAACTCATATATGTACATTTCTATATTTATTTACCTATTTATAATTCTTGATTGATGTTGTCTTATTGCCCACTTCTTATTGAAGCTATACAAAATTGTATCTCTGTACCGATGGTTCAATACCTTTATATCAGATCATAGTGTAATCGCAATTATGCTCTTTTCTTTGGATGAACTATCAGTTATATATTTTTAATTTTTTAATGAATAAATGCTCAATAATTTGTCTATTGTTTTCTTTTACTAATAAATTCTTCTATAATAGAATTCAACTCGACACTCGACCTCCGTTCACAATCGACCTCCTTACACCTTTTTCAATTATATACTTTCTTTATTTTTATTTAAGTTTTGAAGTTTGATATAAATTTTTACCAAATACAATGAGAAGAATATTCTCATTTCTTCTTCTTCTTCTTCTTCTTCTTCTTCTTCTTCTTCTACTTATTCTATTTTTCGGTCTCATGATGTATTATTTTTATTTTTTCATTATGCTAAAACGAGCATTTTCTCAGTTCATCTGAATCATTCAGTTTTATTGATCAGATATTTGTGTTATATCCTTTCATGCTCTCCTCGAACGTGTATTCCATATTAGTGCTTTCTTGTCGCCTTCCGCCGGGGCCCTCAGATCCTCCTCCGCCGGCGTGTCCTTCCTTATTCATGCGGCGCGGGCGGAGGCGGCGCGGAGTGGGGCGCGGCGCAAAGTAGCGCGGGGGCGGGGGATGGAACGGGGCGCGCAAATAAACGCGACGCGGGATTGCCGCTGACGAACGCGCCACCGTCGATATCCGTTCCCTCTCCCTTTCCCTCCCGCCGCCTCGGCGCAGCAGCCGCTGCCTCCGCGCGCCCCGCTCCCGCGTCATTGGAGTTGGCGCTCGATGCCTCGTCCGCCCGGCGCTGCGCCGCCGCCGCCTACGCCCCCGCTTTGCTTCGCTTCTGCGCGCTGCCTTCGTCTGCGTACCCTTCGACGTCGCTTACGCTGGTTGCGTTTTTATTCTGCCTTGCCTCCTGGTTTTTGTTCTCGTTTTGCTTCTGTGTACGCCCTACTTACAGTTTTCGAATGGCTATGCTTTCCTCTGCTTACCCTTTGACGCCGCTTCACATCTGCGTTCATTCTGCTTACCCTCTCACATAGTGGCGTCTTTATTCTGCCTTACCTCCTGGTTTGTGTTCTCGTTTTGCTTCCATGTATATCCTACTTACATTTTTCGAATGGCTATGCTTTCGTCTGCTTACCCTTTGACGCCGTTTCTCATCTGCGTTCATTCTGCTTACCCTCTCACATGGTGGCGTCTTTATTCTGCCTTACCTTTTGGTTTGTGTTCTCGTTTTGCTTCTGTGTATATCCTACTTACATTTTTAGAATGGCTATGCTTTCCTCTGCTTACCCTTTGACGCCGCTTCACAATTGCGTTCATTCTACTTACTCTCTCACATGGTTGCGTCTTTATTCTGCCTTACCTCCTGGTTTTGTTCTCGTTTTGTTTCTGTGTGCATCCTTCTGGTAGCGTTTGAATTGTTATACTTTTCTCTGCCCTACCCTTTGACGCCGCTTCTCATCTGCGTTCATTCTGTTTACCCTCTCACATGGTTGCTTCTTTATTCTGCCTTACCTTCTAGTTTTTGTTCTCGTTTTGCTTTTGGGTGAATCGTGCGTCTAACCTCCGAATAGCTGCGCTTTGATCCTGCCTTATTCTTCGCATTTGCTGTGCATCTGCGTTCATCTTGATTTTTCCTTTTCTTCAATTCATGGTTGCACGTTTCTCCTGTCTTACTTTCTGGTTATTGCTCTCGTTTTGGTTCTGAGTTCATCTTGCTTGCAGTCCCCACTTGGGTGCGTCTTTCTTCTGTCTAGTCTTCTCTTCAGATCCTTGTTCATCCTGCTTACGCCCTCACATGGCTGCGCCTTTGTTCTGCCTTCACGTCTGGTCTTTGTTCTGTTTTTTTTGTCTACGTTCATTCTTCTTGAACCTCTCTTCCAGTGTGGCTATGGATTTATTTTGTTTTACCTCCTGGTCTTCGTCCCCGCTTCGCTATTGCGTGTAATACATTTATATTATCGCAAAGACGCCTAATTCTTGACAGCCTTCGTTGCTGCTGATTTTCTTACTTTGACCTTCTTACGTCCCATATGACTGCGTCGATAATCTGTCCATAATCCTGCGTCCATAATCTTGTTTGTGCTCCTGCATTGATCTTGTGCCTGGCTGTCGCATGGCTGAGTATTTCTCCTGCTTTAGCCTTCCTCGCCGTTTCGCTTCTGTTTTCCTTCGGCTAACTCTCTCGCACGCTCCCCGCCTTCTCGTTTCTGCCTTCGTCCTCGTTTCCTTGTTGACCTGCCTGCTCATCTCCGTATTCTCCGCGACGCATTGGTCTCTCATCACTTTCTACTCCGCATCGCTTTTGTTTGCAATTTTGTTCCATTCACGGTCACGATTTTTGCTTTGCCCACTTTCATCCCCACAATCGTTCGATTCCTTCCCCGCTCTCATCGCTGCTTCTTAGCCAAACCAATTGCCTTCTGCCGACTCTTCATACCAACACTTTGGTTTGCGTTACTTTTCCCTATTCCAACTAGACTTTTCACCCTCCGCTTGTACTGCTCGACTGCATTAGATGGCTCAGAGCATCAATTCATGTGAGTGCAGGGTCTCTGACCGGGAGGATCTAGCTTTGCTAGGTAGTTTTTCGTAGTTCTTCCGATCAACCCCAGGCGAATGCCGTAGCAGTGCTCAATTAAAAGGCTACAGACCGCGCGCGATCTTTCCTGGCTCCACCGCTTGCTTCTACACACTTACATGTACTTCACTACCACATATGGCAGGAGACAACACGGGAGCTTGGAGCTTGTCCCTGCTCGGGCCGTGCACTGCTGGGGGAAGATACCTGCATGGAAAACATAGCAAGCCAAGGTGTATGTCGGCGCCGGATGTCTTCCAGTAAGGGAAGAACAGTCACCTCCCGTGAGAAAAACATGCACTACACTCATGGGACCGTAGCTATTGTCGTGCCTGGAATTTGTAATCAATAAATTGAACTGCTTGCCGCTTGAAGTATCATTTCATACTGTTATTCTTAGTTTTCTCCTTCATTGATGTTCGCAGCTAATGCCTCGTCTATATTCATAGGTGTACGTTCCGTTTAGCTCTCTTGTTCTTTCCCGCTAGATTCGAACATCGACCACTCACTCCCTTTCACATGCGTGTCTGTTCCATTTTGCTCAGTTTTCTTGTTCGTGCTGTTCTGTTCCTCTCGGTCGCGTGTTCGTTTTTGTTGCTACCTGAAATGTTACATTGTAGTTCGCATTCAGATTACTTTAGTTGTCTTCGCTCTTCCCGTTCATGTATTTTTCCTTCCGTTTTATCTTTATTTCCACCTTCATCTGCATCTCCTTCCACGCTGTTCCCATATTGAATCTTCTGATGAATCTCACATCGGTCTAATTACTATCTCAGTGTTGTGCTACGCGATCGAACAAGTTCTCTAATTGCCGCCTCCTCTCCCTGAGTCGGTTTAGTTTCTCCCATCGCCTCCACCGCCAGTCTTTCGGACGTATCTCCATTGCGGTCAGCTTTTACTAAGACTTTTACGAATCGTCCCAAAAAGGCCTGATTGCATCCCTTTCGTTTTCCCTCTTTAGTGCAAGGAAGAGCTCGCCTAGGTACGAATAATTACTTCCAAATTTGAAGAACATGAAAGAAGAACAAAACCTGCCTTTAACGTTCTTCAATTTGTATTACTTCTTTTTTAAAGGTTATCTTGAAATGAAACTATTGAATATCCTTAAGTTGAATTAATGGTGGGGGTGCTGCTCCAAGGAAGATATAAAAGGGGTACATGGTCGTTCATTAAAATATTCAGAATTAAAAGAATTGTGATTTACTTAGGCGACATACACATTTCTAAAGATGCTGTTACATTCACCTGTATTCGATGTTTTCTCTCCACTGGTGCAATATCATCTACTTGCGTGATTTATGAAGGGGAACTCAAATAAATTGTTTCCTCTTCCCCGTCCAAACACACTAGTCGGGGTGCAATCGATCAATTCCCTCCCAGGTAATTGAAATTGAAATGATTGAAGGCGTTGTCATTGTCAACAATACTATTTATTTCAATAATAGTATTGAAATAATGAAATGTAATAATAATGTAATAAATAGTGTTGTTGACAATGACAACGCCTTCAATCATTTCAAATATGTCAATTATAACTCACCACTAAACCAAATCCCTCCCAGGTAGTCAAAAGTGAAGGGGGATTATCTGGGAAGGGGGGAGGAAATCTGATCTCGGGATGCAGTCGGGCTATTGCCCGCCTTCCCTCTTCCTTTTTCCCCTTCCGTGACTCGCCGGTTGAGCCCCAGCTCCAGCAGAAGAGATTCACAGCCACCCAGCGCTATACGAGTACTGTCCGTTCCAACTTTCGCCATTGCATTTACTGAAGTTTTTATTTGGGTCTCATGACCGTTGCGGACCGTTCTTCCTTCCATCCGTCTATCTTTCCAATGAGGCCTTACTCTGCTCTTCTGAATTCGTCTAGAAGTCAATTTAATGGATTTATGAAGAAAATGTAATGGCATAGTACTTAACTTAGAAGTACGATTTTTGAAAGAAAAGGTAATTTTTTTTGTCTATTCAGAAAAGACGAAGGTTCTGGTTAGTTTGTGATTTTTGTACTGTAAACTTTTGCGTTTCTTGACATAATGCTAATTATTCTTAGCTTGGAATTACATTCCTTATATTGGATGTTTCACATTAAATGTCTTGTGGGTTCCCTAACAATCAGGAGAGAAAGTTATGGTTATGAACTGTGTCATCTCATATTCATTAGGAAAGGGTGATCATATTCGATTCCCCTTCATGCCCGAGAAATTTTGATATTTATTCCTAGACACCAGTATACAGTTAATACATTTACTTATCTGACGGATGAATTGTCATTGTAATTCTTTTGGTAACTTACGATAACTTACTTCATATGTAACTTTATTAGGTATGTTCTTGAACTATGGAACATTATTTTGATATAAACATTGTATTTGTAAAATATATAGAATTCTGAAGTCAGATTCACAGACCTCATAACATCAATGATAACATGAGTAACGTACAGTATATAAAATTATATGTATAGTGATGTCTAGTCTGTAACGCCACGCTAAGGTACTTTTGCGTTCCAGGCGTTTTCATCCGTAAACCATTTCCCGAGCATCAACTATTTTCTATTCCTCCCGCTTTCATCTTCCTGCCAAGTTTGAAACGGACGTCGATCGGGTCGTTGACCCGAGGAAAGCAGATGGTGAAGACGTGCCTATTTCCTCCGCAAAACGCCGCCGCTTCCTCATCACCCTCGCGCGTACTGCCTGCCGCTTCGCTCCGTTGCCTCGGTCGTCTCCGCTGCCCACGGAGTCCTTTTCCGGCTCTAGCTCTCCTCCTCCTCCTCCTCGTCCTTCCGCCGCGTCATAGCCCCCGCCGTTTCCGCCGTTGCCGCCTCATCGCGGCTGTTACCGCCGCCGCCACGGCCGCCCTCGCCGTTTCCGCTGCCATTCTCGCGTCCGCTTCCGCCGAAGACGCGGATTCGAAGCCTCGACGTCTCGGTCTGCACCGCTCTCCAGAGGCGACCAGCCTCTACGACTGCGCTCGTGCGATTCTAGGAAACTAGACGCACTCCCTTTTTCAGTAAAGTCAAACGATTGATGATCAAATAATCATAGATTTTATATACAATGCTGTTTAGAGAAATAAGCACACTTGCAGCCATTTACTTTGACATCCCGCATCTATTGTGAAATTGTTGTAAATCATTAACTTTGCAGAGACATTAGCAATGAGTGGTGAAAATGAGTATAACACGCACGTACAATCATGGTCCAATGTATTCAAAACCATTCAAGACTATATGACCATACAGTCGTAAGTTGGCGTAGTGTTTCAATTGCGAACTCGAGTATAGCCGAAATCGCTGTCCGTGTCGTTTGCGTACACATATCCTACCACGAATCGTTCTTCAGAGGCGCACTCAGAATTTTTCTCGAGAGGGTGGGAGGGATGCTACAGGTAAAATAGTGTCCAGCTGACTTGATGTTTTTTACAAATAGAATAAATAAATATTAGTGCTGAATATAAAATATATTTTAATTTGTTGTCATATAGTTAATATTTATAATGTTAACAATTTTTATGTATAATTAATGACTTTATTTAGTACAGAAAATTAGTACAAGCCTTATTTTTGAATACGGCTTCTGGGACATTGGCTTCTGGGAGAGCTAAAGCCCCATGAGTCCTAACAGAGCGCCATTGCCGTTCTGATTGCACTTAAGAGGAGTTACTTTGGTGCCCGATACTTATGTACTGCTAAGATCCCTTTTTAGGCGTAATAAACGCCTAAAAAACGGCATAAGTAGCGCCGACCTGGATGGCCGAGCTGGCTAAGAGCGTGTATCGATTCAGCGCTTTGGTCTGAAGGGTCACGGTTTCGAGTCCGATCTTGGGCATGGTTGTTTGACCCCTGTCTCTCATGTATGTGTTGTCGCGGAGGGCCTCGCGTTCTGCTGACCTCAGATCAGAGGAGCCCGCAAGTGTGTTGGTGTCTAGTGTATGTTCGAATATGCGTGCCATCGGGATGTAAAAGGGTAACTGACTGTCGGCTGGAAAAAGTACTAAAATAGTAATATCAATAAAAAGTAGTATAATTGTTATTAAAATAAAAATACAATAAAAATAATTTCTTATATATGAAATAGATCCTACGCAGTATGCCTATTTTTCTGAAAAAAAAAACCCTCTTGATTTGTAATTTTCAGTCAATGCATTTATGAAATTTCCCTAGTAGGATTTATATTTGAGAACTTAATTCGCCTAAAATATGCAACAATTTGCTTGCAGATTTCAATTAATTTATGATAAATAGCTTTTAAAATCCCTAACGTGCGAACTGCAAACGCAAATCCGCCAGGGGAATCAGGCCCAATGACTACAATAATATACATGGTATACATTTCAATATCGATGAAATCGGATCTACGAACAAATACTTCGTGAATACCTGTTTTCATAAAAAGTACAGTTTTATTTGATCCCGTCTCATTGTTACTAAGAGTTTCGTTAAGTTCCCGATTTACACACAAAAAAGAGAATGTGTATTAATCTCCGTAAATGCAGTGCAATGAAAAATGTGAACCACCAATTAATGTGACACATTGTGAGATGGAACCATTATATTGATTTATTTGTTTTACTTCTTCAGCAGCATGGATTGAGTCTGTTTGTTATTCTTTTCGATATAATGACGGTTTGATTAGGTATTTGTTTTACTTTTCCGATATAATTGTTAAAAAATTCTCATTTACTGAAAATAATTATCTGGAGATAGCTCATTTATTCTTAACATGAGAATATCGGCTGCCGCACCGGAGTCAGTAACTACTTGACTGTTCTATAGACGCCGCTTCATTTTGTCCTGAGGAAGGTCGTAAAATGGCGGCCGAAACGTTGGGACCGGTGCCTAGAAAGCGGCTTCTCCCGCACAGCCAAGTATAGTGAGCCAGGCAAGTCTCTCCGCACTGGGTCGAGTCAGGCCCTAGTATTAAAAACTGCATTGATGTTGGTAGCAAACGGATCGCTGGGAAACAAGTGAAGAGAACAACGCTTCAAGCATCTGTTATGATTGCGACTTTTACTTTTTCTTTTGTAACGCGCTGCTACCTATATCATTTCTGTTGCAATCATCAAGATGCCACTGTGGAGAGACTTTCCTGGTGCTGTAGTTACCAATGTATTCTTAAAAAATATGAGAAACGTCCTTTACATTTTAGATTTTGTATCTTGTCCACCTGCGATATGACAGTAGTAGTTTCACATTTTGATTTTCCTGCTTGAAAATTAAAATATTAAGACATTTTATCACAGCATTTCAGCAATGGGACAGAGGAACGAAGGTCATTAATGCAAATGAAATCTCATTCTCTTATAATTATCTAATTCGCAGAGTGACGTAAAATATATTTTTTTTAATTTTAAAAGTTACTTTTGAATGAAACATTTCCAAGTCAAATCTTTACTCAGTTATTATGAAATCGTTGAAACATGTCGGGTCGGGAGAGCAGTATTGTGCCGTGCAGATCAAACATGGAAATGTAGTATTATCATTTGCAACGCTTTGGACATAAATTCGCTATCAATATGAAGTTTCCGTCATACCACGTCATTACTTTGTGTTGTTCTAGTTGAATCACGTTCATCATAAAATATTTTTTGCGCAATGAACGTATACGGTTTTTTTAGGTACTTAAAGCTAGTGGACAATAAAAAATAATTTAAAAGCGGGGATACAGAGATGACGTTTCAGGCATGTCAAATGTTGTAAATGCAAGTTGTTTCTTTGAGTGGGCGTTAAGCGTTATGCGTTCAAGAAAATGAAAACAATATTTCTTAGCTACATGTCAGTAAAAATATTAAATTACATATTTCTTATTCTGATTAATTCTGTATCATTCTTATTCTGTTAAAACAGATATTGGGCTTATTTAGTCAACTCATCTTCGCTTAAATTGTATACTTTTTTGTTGAAATGCAGTTTCTGAAATATGAATATCTGAAAACTTCCTACATCGGAAGTTCTCTTCGTCCAATTTTATATCTCTTGATCTAAGTCAAATAGTCTGTGTAGTCTATAGGTCATGCACACAGAGTATACGCCATTATTGTATTTGTAATGTTGATTCAATTCGGTTTCGGATGCAAACACGGTAAATTGTTAATGTTAGTTTTAATATTGATTATTAAAATACATCAGTTTATGTTTACAGGGGTACTGTTTAAAGAGGTTTATAGGAATAAAGCAAAGTTTGAATCAGTGTAAGGTATGTTTTCTTAATTTCCTTAGTCCTAATTTTGTATAATTTAATTTTATCTTTTTGAATTTTGAAAATTAAAAAATGTTCAAAATTGTTCAGCACCTTTCAAGAATTGATTATTAAAGATACGCGCAAGATACATTATTAAAGGGAACGCCCCGTGATTGTCAACCCTTGTGTTCCAATCTCAGTCAGCGCAATTTTTTAAAAATGTTTTATAAGAAGAGAATACAGTACACTGAACTCGTTTACATTCAAAACATTTTAGTTTTAAATTTTAAAAATATGCATTTTTTAATCTCTCGCGTTGGTTAGGAGATTTTCAAGTGATAACAGAAGTGTCGGTAGGATATAAGTCAAAAACTTATAATATTACACAAGGAGTATGGATCGCTAATTTGTTTGATTTTGAAATGAAGATACCTTATTTAACGACGACTATTCAACCCCTGGATTGTCTGAATATTGACAAGAAATTGTCTGCTATTCTTCTAGAATGGAATATCATTAATAATTGTTACTTATTAATAAATATTTCTTTGTTTCCTTTCAATTGATGTCATGATTACGTGCTTTATGTTGCGCTTGTAAAATGGCAGACGTCAGTTTTGTGTCGAGGAGGTATATGGTGATGGGTAGACTGATTGAGACTTCTGGTTATCGTTTTGAGAATAATTTTTTAGAATTTAAATATTTTTACTGATCTGAACATCAGTATTGTTGAAGGTTTGAAACGTTTAGGGTGATTATCTCCATCTGACTCATGTGAACAAAAAGTAATTGGGAGTGTTGATGGCCCACAACAAACTGGTATGTATACAGAACTGACGTCAGGACAACTAAGTGGCACTTCTCTATACTTTTGTCTCGTCTAATTTGTTGCACACATTGCATAGAAAATTCATAGACAGATGGGATGCAGAGCAGTTCCCTCTAAAATCCCAGACACAGCTTTACTGATCGAAAACAGCAGAGACCGTGACAGTCAACTCAAAAATTCAGAACTCAGAATTTTTTGTTGGGATGCGAGGATTTGAGCGTGAACGGGGCAAGGGCACTGGTTGTACTATGGTTTGAGTAGGGGAGGGAGCGTGGACTAGAACATGAATGGTGGGAGCGAGGACATTGACATGAGTTGGTTCGTGAGCTGGAGCGCAGAAGCTGCGTGGGATTGAGCGCGCACTGTACGTGCACGTTTCTGCGGACGGCGCGGGTGAGCGTGGGTTTGGTGCGCGAGGCAAGTGGGTTTGAGCGAGGACGGCACGTGGCGTGGGCTCGGTCGTGCAAGGTGGGAGGGCTTGCGCGCGGGCGTTGCGCGAACAGGCACGGGGAGGGCGTGGGGTGGGACGAAGAGGGTGTGAAGGCACGGAAATTGACGGCACGTGGACTTGGGCACGGGGAGTGCGTGGGGTTGGACGCAAATGGTGTGAAGGAATGGACATAGACGGTCCATAGTCGTGGATATGGGGAGTGCGTAGGGATGGGTGCAGAGGATGTAATGGCATGGACGTACAGCATGCGAGGGTGTAGAAGACGCGTGGACTTGGGCGCGGACTGTGCGTGGATTTGGGCATGGGAGTGCGTGGGGTTGGATGCAGAGGATGTAAGGGCATGGACATAGACGACACGTGGACTTGGGCACGAGGAATGCGTGGGGTTGGACACAGTGGGTGTGAGAGCAAGGTCATAGATGGCACGTGGACTTGGGCACGGGGAGTTCGTAGGGTTTGGGCGCAGAAGATGTGAGGGCATGAGCACAGACGGCAGATGGACATGGGCACGGGGAGTGCGTGGATTTAGGCACGGGGGTGCGTGGGGTTGGGCGCTGAGTATGTGAGGGCACGAGCACAGAGGGCTGATGGACTTGGGTACGGGGAGTGATAATATGAGGGCAAATACATAGACGGCGCATGGACTTGGGGCGCGAACAGTGCGTGGGGTTGGGCGCGGAGTTGTTGTGGGGGCGGTCGAGTGCACGTTCGTGCGTGTGAAGCCCGTCGGCGGCGCGCCCTGGTGGGGGCGGGGCGGGGGCTGTTGCATATATGGAGGCGGCCGCCCTCGCCGCCCGTTCCGCACGGCCGCGCGGCCGCCGGCGCGGAGAACGCCCGGGGCGTGATCGGATGCGGGAAGCTGGGGAGATTGTAAAGAAGAGGGCGCGCCGAGGCCGGACGGGGGAAAGCTGTGGACAGCTCGGTGATGAGAACGTTAGTGGCGCGATAGGATGTGGACTCAACGGAAGGATGAGGAAGGCTGCTTTAGGATTGTGATCCACGGGAGGCTCCTGGGTGATGAGAATGAGGGTTGTGTTTTGTGCCGATGACACTGGAGCATGTGCTATGTTGGATAAGGGAAAGTGTGATATATCAGAAAGTGTTGGGCTAAGAGGTTGCTACAAGGAAGGACGTGACAGGAAATTGAGAGGTGTCCTTCAGAAAAAGGGAACGAGAAAAACTGAGGATAATCAGGGCAATATGAGAGAGCGCTAGGCAATAAGAGATGGTTTGAAAAGTACAAAAGAAACGGGTATATGTGACAGGGGATTGGAAAATGTGACAGGGAACTGGGAGATATGGCAGGGAACTGGGAGATATGATAGGGGATTGGGAGATGTGGCAGGGAACTGGGACACGAGACAGGGGGTATCAAGATGAGTCAGGGGACGGGGATATTGGCTGTGACGTTAGACAGAACAGCATGAACGAGGCGAGTAGTAGTGAATAGAGAGAGTGGAAGAAAAAGAAGACGTGTGAAGCGACCGAAAAGTGGGACGCGCTGGGCCGGACGACAGAGAGAACGAAACCCGTCTTAAGACGCGTGTTACCAACATGAGGCCCGAAACGGGAGGGCGGCGCTGCTGTGGGCTTCGCTTGTGTGCGGGCTTTACACGCCCCATGAATAAGGGGCTCGGGAGGGCGGGCGCGGACAGGCGCGCGCCGTTTGGCCGGCCTCCGCGCCGCGCAGGGCCGCGCTCGCTGCCCCTCGCGGCCGGGGATTTCGCCTCTGCCAGCGGCACACGCGCCTCCGATCCATCGCGGCGCGAGGGAGCGCCGGCCAGCGCGGGGGCGCGGAATGGTGGCGACGGGGAGGGGAGGGGAGGCGGCAACACGACCCACGCCGAGGCGCGGCGTCGCGTTTTGAAAGAATAATTGCGTAATTTATCACTCGCAATCCAGGAAATTATGGGCACCTGCGTGTATTCCAATAGCCGTCATTTATAATTTTTAGTCTCGCGACCGGAGGGAAAAAAAAGCGAGCGAGCGCGGCTTATCAAAATCACGATGTGACGGGGGGAAGGGCGTGATGGGGGTGGACGTGATGTCAAAGGGAGAGGAATGGCACTGTGATGTAGGGCGGAAGTGCTGGGTTCTCTTCGTCGGTTCGGTTGGCACAGGTGACGTGATGACAATGGATGTCAAAACAGTGAATGAAATAGTTTGTGATAATGTAGGAGAAAAAAATAAGTATTATTGCGAGATAGCCGAACTCAGACTTGAATTGCAGCGAAGATTGACTGAATTGATTGCAGAAAAAAACAAAACAAAAAATGATCGGTGCTTTAAGGAAGGTGAAGTAAACAGAGGCGGAGATACAAGGAAAGAAGGGGAGGTTTTAGAATGCTTGTGAAGACGGCTCGGATATAACAGGATTTTCCGTGTTAGATCGAGTGGAAATGGAAAGCGAGGCAAAGAAGAAGAGACGATAAATGTTTAGGAGAATTTGTGCCGGAAGAGAAAGGGGGAGTAGGAAATACTGAACCGATCAACAAGGAGCGCAATATACAACAAAATCGACAGGAGGCTTAGAGGTGGAGGAAGCGCCGCAGTTGGCGGGCGTGAGTGGTGCGAGGGGATTCACAGTGGGACGGCACTCAGGGTTGGTTGGTTGTTAGTGATTCCGGGCGCGTCAACTACTATGGTCGTTAGTCCCGTAATTGCAGTGCATGTTTTCCTCGGGTGGTCTTCCCCGTTGGATGGCGAGATCCGACGCCGACATACCGTCAGCTAGCGGAATTTTCCCTCATCCAGATATCTCCCACCAGCAGGGCACCGCCCCAGTTGGGACAAGCTCTAAGCTCCCGACCGGTCTTCCGGAATATGTGGTAGTGTGGTGCATGTTAGTGTAGGTGTGTGTATAAGGGGAGAGGATAAGACAAGGAAGAGGAAGGAAAGATCGCGTGCGGTCCCTGCCCCGTTTGTTAGGGTACTGTTCCGACATTCGCCTGGTGTTGATTGGAGAAACCTCGGAAAACTACCGATCAGACAGTGACTGAAACCGACCTTGCTGACAAGACAGTGACGAAAATCCTGCCACCCTAGAACCGTCCGGTCAGAGGGACTGCAGTGACATGAGTTAATGCCCTGAGCCATTTCTCCCGATGTGTACTAATGCCTGAAAGACAAAAGTTCTAAATTTATTAAAATTTCCAGGCACGTCAATTACTATTATTAGTGAGGTTAGTATAGTGAACGTTTTATTCCGGGAGGTGGCCATGTTCCTCCCCAACAGGATGTTGAGATTCGGCGCCGACCTTCACGTTTGCTAGCGGGAGAATTTCACTTCCAGATATCTTCTCCACCGGGGCACGGAACCAGCTCAGACAAGCTCTGAGCTCCCGAATGGTCTACTGACATGTGTGGGGTAGTGTAGTGTGTGAAAGTGCGTGTGTTTGTGTAAGGGGAAAGGAGAGGACGACGAAGATGAAGAAAAGATCGCTCACGGTTCGTGACACGCTAGTTAGGGTACTATTCCGGCATTCGCGTGGAATTGGTGGGAGAAAACACGGAAAACTACCGATGGGAGCTGCTGGCAGCTACAATTCTCCATCGGAGCGGTTGAATCCGACCTCGTTAACTAGTGATAAAAAACGCCACCATCGCAGTTCGAACCGTGTGACCTCCCAGTTAGAGCCGATGCAGTGACAGCGGCAATTTAACCTTCAGCTCAACTGAAGTAGTTACAGAAATTTTCTCTGATTGCCAAACAAACATTTAAAGTACAAATCTTATCATGCGAAGTAAGAAATGATAATGAAATAAATTTGTGAGACAGATGCACATATTGCTATATTTCCTAGTATATGCTATTTTTCATTATTACTACGTCTCACAATTACTGATATTTACATTGCATTATAACTATAAATTCGTCCTTTTCTATTGTGATTCCTTTTCTTGGAAAATGTATACATCCTTCAATCAATTTATAGTTTCGGTCGGTTTAGTCATTGCACTATTTTATCACCTTATCGTTAAAAATTTTTTATATTCATTTCCAAATATCTATTAATTTTGAGGTGCCGAGTTTTAAACTATTTACTCGCAGATACGTATTTTTATAACAATATATTTCCTTTTATGGATTTTACATTATATGTTTTAAGACATGCAAATGTCCGCAGTTGAAATAAACAGATGAATTAATCAAAGCACTCGTTGTCTTATTTGTTTCTGAGTAACATTTGACGAACACATTGATTTCTCTTTTCACTGTGCTCTTCTTTTCGGCGTATTTGGGACTAGTGTGCGGTGGCGGCGGCGTGGGCGTCGCCGGTGGCGGTGGATGCGACCGCGACAGCGGCGGGGGCGGCGGCGGGGGCGCCTGCGTCGGCGGCGCTGGCGACCGCAGAGCGGATCGGATCCGCTCTCGTTTTCCGCGTTATTGGGCCGCGAGGCAGTCGATGCGGGATTAGGCTGCGCAGACGGCCGCGTCTTTGGCTCCGCCCTCCGCCCTCGGCCCTTCGCTCGCTCTCTTTGCGGCTTTTCGACGCTGGCGCTCGCTGACGTCTCTCCGAGCCCTCACCTCAGACTTCGCGTCTAATTTGTCTTCATTTCGGAGCGCGTCTTCGACATGGCCTCCTGTGATGTCGGACGCTCCTGACTTTTATCATTATTGCGCCGTAGGATTTCTCCCTCGTCGATGGATCTTTCTATATCATATTTATCAATTTTATTGGCTTTCTTTCTGTTTTTTTTGGAACCTTTGCTCATTGCGCCGTCCTTTTCAAATCAATAACTTTTTCGTCTTCCTTTTCCTCGCTTTTTTGGGACATTTCCAGCGCCCGACACGGGCGACTGGGCGCATCGCGTCTTTCTTCATCTTCCAGCCGAACTTTCGTCCCCCTCGGCCCCTCGTTTGTTGGCCCGCGTCGAGGACCGGGTCTGGAACTGAACGCGAGGTTCCGTTGCCCGACCGTCCATGCGCCAGGGGATGATGAACCGCACGCGTTGCCCTCTGGGCTGCCCTTTCTCCGCCCTTTGGCCCCTCTACCCTTCTGCCTCCTTCAGCCAGCGGTGATCTCACGCTCAATCCAACGTGCTTGCTCACCCCTTGTCGCCCACTTCCGGCTGCTGCTCCGTGCCTCCGGTTGGTTGTCATTCAGTCCGTCTCGTTCTGGCCGTATCTAATTCACTCGGTTTCGCCGTGCCCCGAACAATGTTGGTCCTCCACGTTTTACTTAGCTCTTACTTGATTCAACCTACGGCTGCCCTGATTCACCCCTTTCTGTTCCGTTTAATCGCCTTTTTCATGTTTTACGCAGCTTCTCACCGGTTTTCTCCTACCACTTAATTTTACCTTCCTTCTTCCCTTTTTGATACATTTGGCCTTCAGCTCTGAACATGTCCGCTTCACTTCATCTGGGTGCGTTTAATCTCTTTTACACAACTTTTTCGTCTCTAGGTTTCTCCGAACCGTATTTCCTTTGCTTTTCGGCTAGTTCTTTCGAACACCAATCTACGTCATCATTTTCTGCATCGTTCTTCGTCTCTCCTTTTTCCGCTGCTGTCCTTGCCTCTCTGGTGTTTTGGATCCACGAAAAACTGCTCTGTGTCATTACACCGTTCCCTCTTGCGCTCTTCCTGCACTTTCTCTCCTCTTTAGTTCGCTTTAACTCGTCGCTCCCTGCCTGGAACCTTACAGCTTTCCGTATTTGGAGTTTCTATTGTACCTTTTACTTCTATAGAACTTCATGTGGTTTGCTCGCTCTATTCAGTGCTTCTGGTTTCCGCTTTTCAGTTTTTTTGCTTCTCGTCTGCTCACGTAAATCTGACTCTTCGAGGTTCTTATGTTTCCGTTGGCAGCAGGCGCGTTTACTGAGTTCCTCGAAATCCACGTCGGGGTGAGTTTGCGTATTATCTTAATTGCATACGCACATTACGCGCATCTCTCTTTGTGTTCTGTGGTGAGAATTTTTATCGTTTTCTTCCAACATATGGTGAAGGGAATCTTCGAACGCAATTTTCACTTCTTTTATTAATCAGTATTTTTACTGTCTCCATTTTCACTGCTGTATTCTACGTAGAAGGGCTGCGATATTTATTTATTTATTTATTTAGTCAAAAACAGTCAAAAACTGTATGTGACGTATGGGGGAGAAAATCATCTGCGCACGCTTTCTTGAGTTTCAGAATCCCTTCCCAACAATTTAACTATTAATAGTTGAAAGATTAATAATAATAATAATAATAATAACAACAAATTTAAAAAAAATTAGAGATTAACATTCCAAAAACTAGATATTTTCGTTGCCAAATTATAGAAAACTTATTGTTAACGGTAAAGAAACGAACAGACTTGATTTTTCTGTATTGTTAATAAAATAGAAACTCACCCTGAGCTCTACTACCACTACAAGCAAAGGAAAGTTCAACAAAACGTGCGCATAGTGAAGCTACATTTACGTCCAGAAGCAATAGTATATATAAGTCCCGGAAAAACTTTTAGTACTAATTTTTCTTAAAGTGAGAGTGTTTGAAAATATTGAACATCTTTTAAACAGTTAAGAGTTAAGAAGGCACGTTTCTGTATTAGTGGATTATTCTTAATTTCGCGAATTTAATGTTCTTTACCAATTTTTACGTTTAATGCTTATCCATTGTAGATTTCACGACCATGATGTAATGTGGGATGTAGTTTACGGTATGTTTTTGCTTATCTTCAACGTTAGTATTTTAAAACAAAATACACCAGAATAAGGAAAGTGTTTGGGGTATTCTGTTGCACCCCAAGTCCAGCGTGATGATCAAAAACAACAAAAGAGAAAAAATACTTTGTTGAGAAAATTGTTCTGTCTGTGCTATGTGGAAACTGGAGCAGCCCTGCACATGAGCCTGTTGCTCCCCTCGTCTCTCAATCTGCCTGCGGCTCGGCCACGCCTCCTCTCAGTCGCCGGGGGCGTTTCGCGCAGCTCGGCTTTGTTACTTCTCGCAGGCGCGTCGGGCCGCACGCGCCTCTTGCAAACTTGCGGCCTCAGCTGGCGGCGGCAGCGGCAGCGGCGCTGCGGCGACGGGAGGGGGGCGGCCGCGGCTGCCTCGGTCGCTCGTAGCTCGTCGGCTCGTCGGCCGCGCTCCCAAACCCGACACCCGACACCCGCCCATCCACCCGCCCACGCGCTCGCGCGCTTCGCCCGTCCGATCCATACGCGCGCGAGCGCGGGGGTGGGACGAGCGCGCGGGGACGGGGGCGGGCCTGGTGGCAGGTGGGGAGCGGGCTAGGGGGCGGGCTAGGGGGCGGGCTAGGGGGCGGGCTAGGGGGCGGGCTAGGGGGCTAGGGGCGGCTAGGGGGCGGGCCAGGGGGCGGGCTAGGGGGCGGGGCAGGGGCGGGCTAGGGGGCGGGGCTGGGGGGCGGGCTGGGCTAGGGGGCGGGCAGGGGGCGGGCAGGTAGGGGGCCTAGGGGGCGGGCTAGGGGACGGGCTAGGGGGCGGGCTAGGGGGCGGTCTCGGGAGCGGGGGCGGGCGGGGAAGGGGATGCGTGGGCGGGCGGGGGAGCGGGCGTATGGACGCGGGGGCGGGCGTAGGGTCGGGCGCGGGGGCTGGGCGGGCGCGCGGGTGGGGGGCGGGGGCGGTGGCGTGCGCGTGGG
Source organism: Teleogryllus occipitalis (assembly GCA_011170035.1). Taxonomy (NCBI): domain Eukaryota; kingdom Metazoa; phylum Arthropoda; class Insecta; order Orthoptera; family Gryllidae; genus Teleogryllus; species Teleogryllus occipitalis. The sequence continues at coordinate 62,959 of BLKR01015327.1, read as the reverse complement.
TGGGTGCGTGGGCGGGCGCGGGGGCGGGCGCGGGCGCTGGGACTGGCAGCGCCGGCGGTTCCGGGCGGCTCGGCCCGGCTGCTGTGCGCGCCGTCCGGGCTCTGCCGGGGAGCGGCCCTCGCCCCTGGGGGGCTGCGGAGCTCAGTGATGGAGGGGGAAAGGGGAGGCAGGTCGCGAGGCGAGAAGGAAGTGCTGAGCGCGAAGGAAGAACTGTCGTGAGGGTTTGGGGTAGTAGGCGGCTGAAGGTGTCGGTGATGGTTGAATGGAAGAGAAAGAGAAGAATGTTGGTTGAAGGCGTTTTATTGTTTTAGGAAGAATCGTTGGCGATGTTCAGGTGTGCGACAAATTGAAAGAGGAAAACTTATGAAAGCAACACGAGCAATGGGCAGTAGACAAATGCTCGGAGCGGTCGGCTGGCGGAGGCGGAAGCGAAGGTGACACAGGGAAATGAAGAGAGGAAGCAATATTGACGCGAACGAAGTACTGAACGCGAAGAGGAAGTGGGTGATGAGGCGAGAGAGAAGTGGATGGAACAACTGAGGTGATGGATTCGGTTAGGAGAGGTCGGCGATGGATGGGTGGAAGAGAGAGGAGAAAAGGGAAAAAAAAGTTGATCATATGGTATATTGTGTTTGGAGGACGAGGAGGAGGGGACGATGGCTTTGGCGACGGGATGAACAACGAACTTGAAGAGGAAAACTGAAGGAAGCGTCTGCAGAAAATGGGAGATAGAGACCTGTGCTGGGGATGGCTCGGGTGGTGGAGTCGGAAGCTTAGGAGACGGAGGGACAGAAAGAAGGGTGGCAGCTGGAGTGAGGGGAAGCGGAAGCAAGTGGCAAAGCGACAGAGCAGTGATGACGATGGAAGGACTGTGGTGATGGAATAGGATAGGTAGGTGGACGCGTCGATGATGGTAGGGTGGAAGAGGAAGAGAAGAATGATGATGGTAGGTTTTATTATGTTTAGGGCAGTAGGGAGCGTGGTGATGCAGATGAGACGATTCGCAAGAAGAAAACGAGAAAACGGTAATTAGGAGCGAGAAGCGTAAGCTGAGGACGGCGGTGGTGGGGACGGAAGCGGGAGGAAGCGTATGCGGGAAGCGCGGCGAGGGAATCGGTGGCGGTAGAAGCAAGCGGCCGTTGGGGGTGGAGATGGCGAAGATGAGGATGCGGAGCCGATCAGAGCTGAGCAGTATACAACAGTATGCGAAATACCAGGTAGAACAATAACCATTCAGACAAAGATCAATACACAAAGGGAGCGGGATGCTATCGGATATGCTGCCTTTGGAGGGTAAAACCTGCAAGTGGAGGAGGAAGTAGTTTACTTATATTACCTCTCTTAAAGCTTCTACTTGATTACATAGTATTGCAGTGTATATTTAATTAGAATTATCTTGTTACACAAGATAATAGGGTTTAGCTCACATATCAGGTGGGAAATTATAGAAGTGAACCTACAGACAACGGCAAATTATAAGAACTGTGAAACAGCTGTGAGCGAATATATATTTTAGAGTTCTTTTTCTTTACTCCAGGCGAACAGAAGATACAACACTTCTCAGAATTATAATGAAGAGTTATGAGTATTTGGGTTTAATACATCATTATGGAGTACATTGTTATAAATATACAGAATTGTAGAAGAATTTGAAGTAAATAACTTCAAAAGAGTATAGTAGAAGTAAAAAGAACTTTGAAAGGAATAAGTTCAAATTACGATTAAATGAGTGAACTTGCCTGCAATTAGATTGAACGCGGCTTGATGCGTTTCCCGAGCACGAAAACGACCAATTGAGAACTTCTCTAGATCTAGAATTCCCTTTTAGAGAATACTCATTAATTGTTCTGAGATCTGTTGGGCGAACTCTTGTGAAATTCGACTGAAGTTTCCGTCTCTTCCAGCGTGTTGTGCAATATCATGAGTAAAGGACATTGTGTAAATGGCATGTTTGAACTTTAATGCAAATCAATCAATAAGACATTTTAAAAAGTATTATTTTAGTTATTTAGAAACAGGATAACTTATTTAACACATTTTTATATCCATAATAATCACTTTAAAAGTAATTTTCACCAAACTGACATTTTTTACATAATTTACAGTGTGAAAATGTGCATCTGGAGGTGGATAAAATTAATCGAGCAGGTTATTTAATTATAAATGTTAGAAAAAACTACATGAAAGCAAAAAAAAAACAGGAATATTTAATGTTGTAACTTCTTTATATTTAAAATGATCATGTAAAAGTGTTCTAGGAAGGGAGGATTTATGGGAGTTAAGATGGTATTGGAATCAAAGCTGTATTCTTGTCGCTAGAAAATACGAAGCATTTGTGACATACTATGCTTCTGGTACATGCAGTATTAATGGGTATAAATGGGTATTGGGGAAATAGACGGTGACTAATACAAACGGTAAATGCGGAAGAAATTTATCGGTACTATAAAAAGTCTAGAATAGGAAGCAGGCAAGGTTAGTAGCAAGTTCAACATTGTAAACGTGTGGAGGCAGAATGTGGGGTCGAGGTTGCCACCAGGGAATGAGGAGGAGGGGCGAGGACACAAGTTAGGAGGGCAGCGTCAAGGACTCGGGGGACGACGAGAGCCCCCTTACACGCGGGTTGAAATCACGGCGAGGGGAGCAGATCCTGCTCAGCTGCGTTCATAAGTCTCTCCCTGGTTGACAGCCTGGATTTGGGCCCTCCAGTGCGCATGAATTGCACAGGTAATCGTAAAGTTACCTCAAAGGATGGTTTAAAATTTGTGAATCCCTGTTGGGTCATCCTGATCGAATGTAAGATAGCATGGTCAATCAGTTGCGTGGAAAAACGGATTTTCAGCGATTTTGAACTGAAAGACTCGGTACGTTTCGTATGACTTATACGTTTTGCTTTACATGTTTCTTGTGGGAAGATTGCATGGGGTAAATTATAACCGCGGTGTATTTTAGAGATAGGAAAAAGAATAAAAAGTTTAGTGCAACATAAAGTTCAATTTTTCTTCTGGTACAAACAAAAGTGTATTGAAGAAAAAAATAAAAGTTGAAGTTGAAATGTATACTTTTATTGGAAATTGAATAAAATATTGGGGGGAAACCTAATATTTTTTAAACTATAGACAATGAAAATTATGACTGAGAATAAACAAAAGTTTATTGCAATTAAAATATTTAAAAATCTGGTATAATTGTTGGCAAGATGTCAATCTACGTTTTTATTTGCAATCAATAGTACATGTTTAGTAATTATTTATATATAGTTTTAATAAATTACTTAGCGTTTGAATCAGACAAGCTTCTCGAACGTTATTTCTCTTTACAAAGACTGAACTGGATTAGGAGAATTCTATTTCTTTAGATGCTGCAACATCAGACAAGAGAGTTTATGGAATTTCGGAATCTTATCTTTTCCTCTTCACCCTTCTCTCCCCCTTCTCTGTCGTTTCCATTACATTTCATGTTTCACAGAATCGAAACCGCTATCTCCGACTCTTTCTTCTCTCTCTCTCTCCCCTCTCTCTCTTTCTCTCTCACCGCGCGCGTACACGCAAGCGATTTCTCCATCTGCCCTAATTGTAATGCAGTAACCCTCCTCTGTTTCAATTAACCCGCTAGTTTGTAAACACGCCGGAAGTGGCAGTGGCGCTGCATCCAATTCCCCGCCGCAGATAGAATTTTTCCGCGTTTGAAAGAGAGAGAGGGAGGGTGGGAGGGGGGAGGGAGAACGGGATGCAGAGAAAGCGATCCGCGTAGAGCTCGTGTATAGAGCGGAGCGTTCGGGTAACGTCCTGGAGGAGGCCGTTGCGCGGGCGAGCGGATTGGAAACGAAGAGCCTCTGAACTCGCCACAAAGAACGAAGCGGCGTGGTGGTGCAGCCGCCGTGCTGCCCGGAGGCGACCAAAGCGCAACCGAGGAAATTGCGCCCGTCGCGACTGGCCTGCGGAGCGGAATGACGAGGAAGAGGGCTAGGTGAGGCGTGATGGAGGCCGACGTGGACGTAAAGTGAGAGGTGGCCGAGGAGATGGAAGTGTAGGCGTTAGTAAGACCGAGGGGTGTAAAGAGTGAAGTGGTAGCGGATTGATTGATCGGTTATTTCGTTTTTCCGGACGCGTCATGAGGTATGTTCATTAGTATTGTAGTGCGTGTTTTTATCACTGGAGGCGATGGTGTCCCCCCTCCCCGCTGGACGGTGAGATCCGGCACCGAGGTACATTCCAGGTTGTGGGTTTTCCCTATTCAGTTATCTCCTCCCAGCGGAGCACCGCCCCAGCCAGAATAAACTCTAACCTCTTGATTGGTTCTCTGACGTGTGTGGTAGTGTAGTGCATGAAAGTATGCGCGTGTGTGTGTGTGTCTGTCTGTAAGGGGTGAGGATACCACAAGGAAGAGGAAGGGCAGATCGCGCGCGGTTCCTTGCCCGTTTGTTAGGATTCAGCTTCGGCATTCGCCTGGTGTTGATCGGAGAAATTACGAAAAACTACTCATAAGAGCAGCTGAAAGGTAGAATTCTCCTTCTCTCAGCGGCTGAATTCGGACTAACTGACAAGCTAATGTCGAAACAATGCAATCTTCAGAACTCGGACCCTAGAACCTCTCGATCACAGGCATTGCAGTGACATCAGTTGATGCCCTGAGACATTTAAGCCTGTGGGGTGAGAGATGCGAATAAGGATATGGAAGGGGAGATAGTGGTGAAGATATGACAGAGAGGGACATGATAAGTAAAAGTATACATTTACCAATTCAAAATTAGTACATTACATTTCAAGAGCTTTGTTCCAACCTGTATGCCTCTGTCGCTTACATTACGCGTTTAACACCGTTAATTACATATCACTTATTAAAAGGAAACAAAAAATTGATTCATATTAATTTTTTTGTAAGTGCACTAAACAATAATCATACTAACAAATAACGTCAAAATGTTTGAGTAGCCATCTTCATAATTTATCAATTATATTAAAAGAGTAGTCTTAACGTAATGATCTAACTTAAGATGAAATCAAGATAAAAAATGTGCATTGTGATGTATTAAAACACAAAAAGTCTTAGGTATGATCAAGATTTTCACATTTACAATTAGCATATCTCTTCACCGGTTTTATCGGTAAATAGATGAGTCTAGGTGAGGCAGGCTTAATATGTAACTTGCTTACGTTTGGTGAGCACCGGTTGTTTAATAAAACAATGCCAGTTTTACGGTTTCTATCTTCTTTACTAATATTAACCTTCAGAAATCAGTACTGCAATTAATTTTGGGGCATCTTTTCTAATTTAGCATAAGATATTTTGACCGAAATTGTGTTGGGAAGAGCACTTTAAAGGTAGAGAGGTTATACTTAAAGAAGAGGTTAATTATCGTACTTACACAAAAACTGGAGAATGGACTAGACGAGAGAGATGGTAGAATAGAAAGCGAATAATAGGTGGGAGTAAGATTGACAGATGTGGCGATGGTGATGGAAGGAGAGATGTAGTTAAGGAGGCAGGAATGGTGGTAAGAAGAAATGGATAAATGGCCGAGGAATTGGAAGAGGAGTCGGTGACAGACGTTGGAATGGGGGTGAAAGAAATTGTGATAGTAATGTAGATGAAAGTGAGCCTAGTTGCAAGTCTGGAAATGGCGTATATGAAGTGGTATATGAAGTTGGACATGGGAGGGGATCTGGGGCATGATGAAGAAAAACAGGAAGAGTAACAGAGGCAAACATTGTGGATGAAGAGAATAGAAACGGAAAAAATAAAAGTTAAGGAACGAAGAGAGAATGTAAAAATACGCAATGGAGATGAATTAGCGGATGGAAATGGGATTGTTGGGCAATGAAATTAGGCTTGGCGTACGGGTAGAGAGAGGTGATGCTTCATGGCTGTTAGGGATGCAAGGGTAATGGTAGAGACGGAGGTGGAGGGGGTGGAGGCGGGGAGATTGCGAAGGAAATTGCATGGAGAGGGCCAATGGCAGGGCTCTTACGGCGGATGGAGGGGTAATGAGAAGCGGGACCATCACTGGCGGCGTCAGAGGCTGAATGAGGAAGTCTGGAAGGTAGAGCAAGGTGGGGAACATCTAATTAACTTAAAGATAATAAGTACTCTATTAGTATCCGAGCTCAGCAAATACCTATTAGATTAATATATTTTTGGGGAGGGAGGGAAACAATTACTGGATATAATTTTTATTAGTAATTACTGGAGACTATACGGGGTTGTCAATATTCTTAGAAAGGAAAGAATGTAAGTATAAGAAATATATAAACAAAAGAGAATTTTAAGCTAGGACCTTCTTTGGCAGTGATTACATTGTAATATGCGTGGAGACGTTCCCTTCCCTTAATCTTATGAGGGTCTCTGCAAGAAAATAATGTTTAAGGATTCGTAAATCTTCAATAGGGCCAGGGCTAGGGACTAGGCCAGGACTAGGGCCAGTGGTATATCTAATGTACCTTAAAGGAAGCAACTAAGTGTCGTCCTTCTTCAAGGATAATTGAGATAAAGCAGCGCCACAAGCACTACAGAACAGAGGAAAACTGCGTAATTGACGTTAGTGGACAAACATACAGCCCATACAGCGCTAGACAGTGGGCTTTTGGGAATTTAGCGCAGAGGGGAGAGCGAGCCGGCCCCTTTGGCCTCGCCTGCTAACCACCGGGCGGGGAGGGGAGGGGAGGGGCAGGCTTGCGAGGGGCGGGGCGGGGAGGGCCAGGGCGCACGTGGCGGAGTGCTCGGTAGGCAGTTTACTTTCCCTTCCGCCAGGGCGCGCGGGCGGCGGTCGTAGAGGCGACCCGGCCGGGGCCGCCCGCGCAGCAGCGGATAGCAACAAATAGACGCGCGCACTTCGCCTGAATAATGTAGCGGCGTGCTTTATAATTCATAGCGCCGTAATGCGGGTTCGGTGGGTGCGCGCAGGCGGGGAGTGGGGAATTAGGCCGAATTTGTTCCGGGTCCCTCCCCGGCGGCCCCCGTGTCTCCGTGCTCCGGGCCTCCCCTTGAGCCGCCCCCGCGGTGTCTCTGTTGCTCTCAGTTCGTCACGGCGGCAACCGGCGCTGAGCCCCGCGTTTCCGTTTGTGACTAAAATCTGCGTGATTTGTTTGATTCCTACCCTTCGTCTCTTTCCTTCTTAATATTCACCGGTTGGAGATGGCTTAGTGGTAGCATTGCCGTTGTCTCTAGGGCGAGTCTGACCGGGAGGCCCTAGGGTTCGAGTCCCGACAGTGGCGGATATTTGAGAGTGGAAAGAAAAGTAGGTCGAATTGAACCACTGTCTACAGTGCAGGGTTAGCGGCTGGCTGCTATGATTGGTAGTTTTCCGTGGTTTCTACGATCAATGCCAGGCGAATGTCGAAGTGGAACCTTAATAAGCGCGGTACGGGTCGCATACAATCTTTCTTTCCTCATTCCTTTTTCCCTCCTCCCTTACACACACACACACACACACACACACATACACACACACACACACACAAACACACATACACACAAACACACATACACACACAAACACACATACACACACACAAGCACACACATAGACTTTGCGAGACCAGAGGTGTGCTTAGTGTTTATGTTGGATGAGCGGTGCCTCGCTAGGGAACATACTTGGAGGGGGAAATCCCGCATGCCGGCGTTAAGGACGGCGCCGGGCCACACGTTCAAATGGAGTAAGTACACCGCCACTTACCGGCTATATCATTCACTATCGTCTTGGGTCTTATGCGAAAAGGAGCAGACGCGCTCGGAAATACGATAAATACACGCTCGCTTACTCCCTCCTATCTTCGCGACACGTTCTGTTCTTCAACGCTTTCTACGCATCTTCATGTATTTTTTCCACTGTAATCGTACAAGCGATGATATATCACCGTCCCCTTGGTTCTACCGCACATTTCTTTATGCTTCATCTCGTAGTTTTCTCTAGGTCTTTCTTTTCGATTTGTTCCACTGCTACGAATTTTGTCTTGATAGTATTATATATGTTTTTATTTTTTCATTCAGCTTACATTGTCCCATTGATCCCCCATTAATTTTCTACGTAAATTCTACTTGCATTTTTATCTAGTGTATTCTTCGCAAACCTAATCCCAATTTTTAAAAATTGTCTCATCCAACTGTAACTTATATTCCACTATTTTCTGACTCTATTCTTTTCTTCTATCTTTGACTTTGTCTTCCCTATTCAAGTTTTCGAACACGTCTTATTGATGTGGCAAAGGAGAATGAGCGTTCATGATGCTGTGGAAAAACAAAAAGGATGAGAAACCTTGCTGCTATCTTGTTTTGCGGAGTAAGTGAACAATTCGTGCTGACTAATCTTTGAGGCACTTCACATATCATTATTGAGGCACTTCACTTCGAGTCGCTTCACTTCACATATTTCTCAGTCCTGTTCTCACTATCAACAATTTCACACTCCACAGCTTTATCAACTCTCCAATCACGGATTTTAATCATCATAATAATTACACCAATCGGTATATCTTCTTTCGCGGTGTTCTCATTATCACTTTGCCGTTCTCTTTCTTACGTTGTTTTCGCCGTATTTCGTTGCATGGCACTTCACGTTTTATATTATCTTCTTAATATGCCATTTAATGCAATATTTCTGTCACCATGAATATTTTGTATTCATTCTCACATTCATAACGCTCTTTCTCTCGATTAATTTTAATTTCTTGGCTATTGCTGTTAATCTTATTTCTGTAATCGTGTCACATCTGCACCGTCAATACCGTTGATACGCATGCCTTAAGCCAATCTGGACGATGGGAAATAAATGTACTGAAAAATATATTAGCGCGATTTATGTTTAGACTTGTTTTGGACTACATGTGCTCAATACATCGCAATTTAAATTTAAAGGCTTAATTCATGGCACAATTTTATCTTTTTATCAAGAATTCTGGAAATGGAATAGTACAATTTTTTCTTAGTCCCACCTCACGTTTACTTCAGGTGATTTATTCCACATCGAATCTATACACGGTTATATACGAGCATTGCCTGATACACACACATTTTGTATTCAATTTGTTTTTCTACTGCTTCAGTCGACAAATTCTATTATTAGTTTTCAACTGTGAGTGCGCTCTGAGCAGCTACTCTCTGCATTCGGCTACATATAGCTGTTGTTGCCTGTTTCTCGTCTCCCTTGTTCCGGGCAAATCAGGCTTAGGCTGCCTCTCTGCCTCAGCCAAACTAAATGCAATCCGCTTTCGTACTTTGCCTGTTGCTTGTTGGGCACAAATTCCGAACTGCATGCATCTCCAATTGAATCTCAAACTACCTCGTTGCAGTTCACAAACTCGGAGCAGCGTTCACTGTTTACACTCTCGTATGTTGTCATTCACCATAGAGATGAATGTGACTACTAGTTTACCCCTAATAACTGTTATTTTATGCATCACTAGCTGAAGTATCCCTCGTTGCTCTGATATTTATTGCTTTCCACCAACTATGAGAAAAGAAAAAATTAATTATTTATATTATTTGCTTCGGTCTGTCACCCCCCTTTCCTGGTTTATCACCGCCCTCCCTGCGAGTCACTGTAGTTATAAGCAATATAACTAAAACGTTCCTTTTTATGCAAACGCGGCATGTAATCTGCTTTGTAGCATTGAATCTATGTACTTTAATTACTTGGATAATATTGTTTACGACAGAACAGTGTAAAGGTACTTTAGCATCAACGTATTTCAATATTTCCGTGAGAAATTGGTAATTTTCTCAAAATTAACTAATTCTTTAAAAATGTAAAATATCATATTTACTACTTAAATGTTATATTTGTATTGAGGCAGTAGTTTTTACCTAACATTCACGTACCAAAAAAATTGTCTTATTTTCGATCAAATTGTACAGGGTCTTATTTAAATGTATAATTTATTAGGATAGATTTCATGAAGAACAAAGTATTTTCATCAATATTGTAGTTTTGCAATATTCATTATTATATTCGCAATTTTCAAAATTTAATAGTTCACCGACAATGGAATCTTCCCAATTTTAGAAGCGTAATTTGTCTTATTCCAAAAGAAAAATCGAAGAAAAAAAATTTCAGTTGATTTTGAGAAAATCTTGTTTTTCGAATTGCCTTTTTTCACGCTAAATTGCTAAAAAACTATTAATGTTTTCGAAAATGTGTACATGGCCTTACTTAAAGACATCTCTTTAAAGAAGAGATTTAAATAAAAAAAATAGTATCTAGTAGTATAGAAATGATGAAAGTGTATTTGATTCTATTCTAGCACGTAATTTAAAAAGAAAAATTGGTGCCATAATTGAGAAAATTTTGAAAATGGCTAAAGAGCTTGATGTAAAGTACCCCAAAAATTTAAAGAATGTTTTGAAATACGACGAGTCCCGAGTCCGGACAGATCGGTCTGGGAATATTCGTTTTGGAACGAAAATCTTTGAATTATTTAGGCACTAGTGTTGTTCACAGACATACAGATGGGCAGATAGACGGACGTATTGCCGAAAATCAATTTTTCGGGTACAAAACGCAAACATTGTAGATTCGATCTTTGCTACATTATCTTTGCAGCAATGCATAACATTCTCTATGCTAGTATATATATATATATATATATATATATATATATATATATATATATATATATATATATACAATACAAGAAAGTAAAAAGATTATAAATGGCGCTTTACAAAATATTCTCTCTTCTAGTGAAAATCGCACAAAATCTATTTAGCCATTCCGAGACTTGCCCCAACAACCACAGACAGAACGGCAAAAATAGGAAATGAAATTGAATTGTTTTTTACATCAACTAAATAGCTATTTGAAATACGTTATAAAAATTTAATTATTTTGAACTCTCAGACAGACGTTTCTATTTGGTTCATATAAACTGATGTTTACGATTCACTTGGACGGATGTGGCTTGAAATTCTGTTCGTGAAGTTGTTGTTGTTGTTGTTGTTGTTGTTATTGTTATTATTATTATTATTATTATTATTATTATTATTATTATTATTATTATTATCATAATCATAATCATCTTTGTTTTAATTTTTCAATATTATCTCGTCCAATTTTTCTTCTGTTTGATATTCACACATTCTCGTTTCATGTATTTCATATACTTTTTGTCTTATCTCCAGAATGCTGTATTGTTATGATCTTGTGTGTCACAGACTGTAAAGCCTTTTATACCTATTGCCTAGGGTGACCCTGGCCTTCCTAGAATTCTCTCTGTTTTTACTTGTACCGCCGAATATTATTACAGCAGTATCTTCGCCATCGTCAACATTGCGTACCGCATTCATTACTTTGCCTCGGGAACTCTGTGTCCCTCTATTGCCATTTTGCAGCTCTTCAACCTTCGCCTTACAGAATTGCATTCTCTCCTTCACATCTTTCTACTTCCTTCGTGTCTTTGCAATTAATGTGTTCCTTGCGTCATCATGGCAATCTCAATTACATATGCATATATTTTTCCTTTTCGCATGAAAAACAAAACATTCATACATTTTCCTTTAATCAAGCCAATTTTTGTTCCACTTTCATTCCGTATGTACCTTCAGAATGTTCTTTCCCTCTTCGCAACATAACAACGGCACCTACTGCCTTCTTTTATTTCTTGATTCGTGCCTCTTTTTCTCCCTAGTCTTCAATTTTTTCCATTCCCTTCTTCCTGCACTCATTTTCATCCCAAGTTTACTTCTACAGCCATAATATCAGTCCCCCTTTCTTTTAGTTTTCCACCTCATGACGTTTCCAAGTCTATGTACCATCTCCACCATCTTTCTCCATATCTAGGCTCCGCCATCCGCATTGCTATTTCATTTCTCTTCTCGTAGACATCGCCATCGTGTTTACGCCACGCGGCCGCCTCCGTCGCCAACGAATCACCCTGCCCTCTCCACGACCCCCCGAGTCGGCCTCGCGTTGCTTCAAAGCGCCGCTGCAGCGCCTGAAGTTTGTCCCTCCGGTGGCGGAGGCGGCCGGGATCAGCGCAAGGCTTTGCCGCGCAAAAACGGTGGCGGCGGCGGTGGCGGAGGGGCGGGGCGGGGCGACGGTGGCGCTGGCGGCGGCCGCACATGCAAATGCGCGCAATAATGTTTGCGCCGGAGGAGGGCGCCGCGAGGGGGCGGGGCGCAGGGAATTTGGAGAGGTCGCCGGGGTCAGCGTTGCGCGATGAGGACTCCTAAGAGAAGACGCCGGAACCAGGGCAACGCAGAACTGCGAGGGCGGAGGCAGGCTGCGGGCCCAGGAAGTCCGTTATTTAAGGGGGCGGATGGAGGCGGAAAGCAGGGCTGCGCGTGCGAAATAAAACGGTACACAACGTCCAACGCGGGCGCTACGAAACTTTACTGCATGAAGCATTACTGCTCTTACTTTCCAACTTCATACAATTAATGTGTTGTAAAGACAGTGTATGATGCAGTGTGAATATACAGTGCATGTTGTTATGAAAATAAAGTTCTTCTGTATTGTTGACTCGCATTCATTTTTTAAATTCAGTATTTTTGAGAAAACATTTGTAAGAATTGATAATATAACGTAATATAATGATGGAAATTTCAACAAGCACACATAATGTAACTACTTTTTGACTTTGCCTGAAGTAATACCAAGTATTTGGGTTAAGGAGTTTGTGAATATGCGGATGCTAGAGGGAAAGTAATTGAGAGGCCCTGCTGAGTACCATCACGGAATGACTGAAGACAAGATGTTAGAAGAAGGAACTTTTGGTCCTGCAAAGGACGTCAATACCTGTAGAGGAGTGCCAGTCAAGCAATTATGTTATTTTAGATAGTGGAAAGAAATGGATGAACGAGTTGAAGGCGCGAAATAATGTAGTAGAGCATCACAACGACGGTGCATCAAATTAAGGAACATAATGTTCTCCTTTGCACGATATAAAGAATAGAATAAATGATGAAAATTTAGAACAAGCATTGAAATTAAATTTAAAAACAGTTACATTTGTTAAAAAAGATATTAATTTTCTGACCTCTTTGAAATTTGAATGAATGTGGTGTCGACGACGATTGAAGTTGAAGCGTCATTGAGCCTCAATCGATAATCAATCTAATAAATGTCAATTGGAAACTAAAACGCTTCATGATATTCATTGCTTTAATGAAATTTTTCTTCACATCACTTTTGTTGTAACATATTAGAATTCTATTCATTTCCACCAGCATTAATATTGCCTACAATATTGCTACCCACCCCTCCGCCGGCTAGCTCAGAATGGGTTTTCAAGGTGGGCGCAAAATAAAAAAATACAATTAGAATAGCGGGGATCAGGGTCATGTGGGCCGTTGTGGATTGAATGCACTTACACAGAAACTCAAGTCGAATCACTTTCCACTTACTTAAGTATATTCTAATTAAATTGCTGTTACAGTAAATGAACATAAAACACTTTACATATACAAGAATTTTGTCTTGCTGAAAAAAGAAAACAACTTACACTCTTAATAATTAACTACACTGTTTCCTTTCTCTCATTTAAATCAATTTCAAAGAATACTTAAAACTTTGCCTAATCATTCCAGTCGTAAATTTCCTAGTTGCAACTTTACAATTAGCTAAGTTTTTCTTGAAAGAAAAGATTGATTCTATTTTTCACAGAATATCGGTATAAAGAACCTGTACTAATACTTTCTTTCCGAAACAAATTATTCCTTCTAATATCTACAAATTGTTCAAGTTGGCACGACCTTACTGTGTCTTCTCACGGCGTAGAGAAATCTGCGGCGTCGACTCTTCCAATCGCTCGATGTCCTTGTCCTTGCAGCTCGGTCGGGAGCAAAGCCGCCCCTCTGCAGAACCGCACGGTCGCCCCTTTCCAGTACCGTTGTTTAACTCACGATGTGGCCTCCGTCTCGTTTTCCGTTGATACTCTTTTCGTATTCTTTTATAGAATGTAACTAGCTTTTAATTCCATATTTAAAAGAATCTACAATACGACAACTGAGTCTATTGTATAAGAAGAATAAATATAAAAATAAAAAACTGCAAAGAAAAGAAATGAATGGCCTCGTTAGTTTCATGCTATTCACACTCCTCTCTCTTACAAAGATTTTAAATGCGTCACTTATACTTTCATCCTTTTCCTGATGAATTGTTTTAATGCATTGTAATATGATAATTACCTCCTCGAATGTCTTGAAGAGTTTTTATCGTAGATGCAGTCCTGAAGTCCGTAGCAGTACGAGGTGCCGCCTTCTCGTGATCGGTAGGTCCTCACTCTCCAGCTGTTACTTCAGAAAAGAAAGCTTTCTTTCTCCCGACTACCGGTGTCGCATACTCTACCGAGACGCTCTCTTACGGATATAGTTCGTAGTTTCCATTTTCGGATTGTATTCATGCGCGTTGGCGCGCGTTCAAACAGCTTATCTTATTCTTGAATATTGATGTGCTCCGTTTTCCGAGACCTCGGCAAAACGGATGGTCACAATATGTAGGCGGCAATTAATTACTGTGATACATAAAGTAATTGTGTTGCTATTAGATTTCGTTTTCATTCCAATATTTAGCAGTCACTGCCAGCAATTTTCCCTCTTTTTGTATAGAGTACAAATTTTCTAATCTACCTCTATTAGTACGTAACTATTTTTAATCGAACGAAGCGCACACTTAATAAATTGTGAGGTTTATTTCATGCATTCATACAGAGCCTCTACGAAAAAATCAACCCAAAAATCGAGAACAAAATTAGTTTGATACGGAGGTAATGGAAAGTTGTGATTCTGAGGTGATTTGCAGCGATTGCAGAAATCGGATAGGATCGCGTCGAGAACGGATAAAATGAGTGGTGTGAACGTTTTTGAACTGGGACCAGCGATAGTGAAGATAGGCTGTATTGACGGGTGGGTGTCTGGATGCAGAGGAGAATTCTCATTCGTAGAGCGGGTGTGGTGGGAGGAGTTTTGTTGTCCCTGCCCCCGAACACTGCCCGGGTAAGCCGCGCACGCCCTCTGAATTAAAATTACCGCCATGCGGGCCCCGCTTTGCCTCGCCCGCCTCCGCAGAGGATTTGCCCCCTGATGGGTCGCGCCCTGCAACCCGCCCGGCATCCCTGCCTCGAGGTCTGCTGCAGCCCCTGGAATGGAGTCACGCTCCGCCCGGCTCACGCTGCCTTCGTGACAGCGGGGCGCCGATACTCGTACTGTTCGCTCGGGCAGCAGATGCAGTTTTAGGGCGCTAGATTGGAATGGATGATGTTTCATTTTTGATTCTTTGTGATGAGAGTTAAATAGTCGGATAGTATTCACCGTCGTCCACCTCAAAGTCGTCTTGTAGGTCCTCATAGTCAGGATCGTAGTGTTCATCGCCGTCTTCGTAGTGATCACTTCCGCCTTCGTGCTCCTCATCGGCGTCTTCTTTGTCGTCTTTAGCGTCATCGTCGCCTTTGTCGTCTTATGCGTCATCGTCGTCTTTGTGTTCTTAAGTGTCATCGTCGTCTTAAGCGTCATCGTCGTCTTAAACGCCATCGTCCTCTTTGTCGTCTTAAGCGTCATCGTCGTCTTTGTCGTCTAAACCCCATCGTCGTCTTTGTCGTCTTAAGCGTCGTCGTCGTCGTCTTTGTCGTCTTAAACGCCATCGTCGTCTTTGTCGTCTTAAGCGTCATCGTCGTCTTTGTCGTCTTAAGCATCATGGTCATCACCAACTGTCTTCATATACTTCACCGTCGTCGTTTTTGTAGCCTTCGGCGTTGTAATCGTCAGCAACGTTGTCGTAATAACTGTCACCTTTTCCTCCTTCAGCGCCATTAAAGTAAGCCTCGTTGTATAAAATCAATCAACATCCTCATCATCATTATTGATGAAAGAAGTGTTGGGAAAATATTAGTAATCTAATAAGAAATTTATCTATCTTCTTCTCTGTGAATTACGTACTGCGAAATAGTTGCAGACATATGTTATGAATGATCCATCCCAAGTATAATAAAGTAGAACGTAATGTGAAACGTATGAAGCATATCTGTTATTCAAAAGATATGCCATGTTCTTGCAATAGTAGTTTCAGTAACAATTCTGTTTAGGTTGTTATTCTTCTTATGTGGGCATCTGTTTTGCAAGTATTTGTGATTTGTCCAGTCATGAATTGGAAAATATATATCTTTCATGTACCGTAAACGAAAATTTATTTTACTTCGAATAAAGCTTGTAGCACAAGTTTCCAATCCGCGTGGTTCTGCTATGAATATCACATCAGAATATCTGTTTCCCCATTGTGCCAATCATTCAATCTGTTTGCAAAACAGGAATGTTATTAATCAGTCACAGTACGAGTGGTTACAAAATGCGCGCACAATGCAAGCTACAAATGAATACGGCGCATCACGCAAAATTTTATAAGAGGAATGTCACATAGGCATGCATATTTGAACACGGTTTTCATCACATTGGCGGCACAACCAAGTCTGCAAACAAAGTTTCAAAACATTCCCGGAAAAGGACATCGATCGGAAAATAAGCCATTAGTCGGCTGTCAACGAACCAACACGGCTGAGCGACTACAATGGAGGATTCCGAGAATACTCTTTTCTGCTGCTCACGTAAAACAAATTACAAGCATTTTGAAAACGTAAATGTTAATGGAAATGAGAATCATTGCTTTAAAATTCTCTAATCCGGCATGCAAGAGAATGCTTGAAATAATAAAGAGAAGGGTAGTGGAACAAATTTGAAAAGCACTGATTGTTTGTCTAAGACTTGACTATATTTATTATTATCATTCACCGTGAGAAACCTTTACAAGTCCTTTGTGGAGATGCATTTATATTTAATAAATGCGGAACATTACTCTGAACCACTTCATTCTTCTATAAACAAGTTACCAGAAAATATATTTTTATCTTTATTGTAGTGCATCTGACATCTCAAACTTTCAACGAAAATCAGTTACCTACCTGTGATCAGATTGATTTTTAGCTCAAAGGTCGCACTAAGTTGTTAACCATTTACTTCTATAATATGAAAAAGAAAACATTCCCCGATTGTATTGGCACCAGCCGATTGAATTGGATTTGCACTATCAACGAAGCCAAGAATTTAATTATCTTCTTTTCCATTTACTATTTAAAAGGTGCAATGATGGGACGGTGTGTGATCGTGGGGTATAATATCTTTACGAAGTTATAGAATTTTATAGTTTGTTCATATAGAATGAGAGCGTATGCAAAGTCAGTGAAAACGGATGTTAAATGAAGTTTATAGCCATTTTATCTAAATATTAATCGTTCGAGTTACGTTGAATACAAAATGCATACAATGCTGAGAAATTAAGAAATAATCAAACTCCAATCAGTTCGAGTTATAGTCAATGTAATGTAATTCGTTGTAAATTGTTCTCTATATCAGAATCTCCAAAATTCTATTATTATTTTCTTAAACCTGTTCTATGGAGAGCTGTATTCCCTAACCAGCATTAGTAAAATTTCAGTTTTCTATGTAGATGGTTTCTGGTGAGTGGCAAAAATCCCTAATCTATTCTTAGCACTTTTATAGAGATTGTATTTTTGAAATACGGCTGTAGCGTGCATTGTGACTTTTTATCCATTGTGCTATTTATCCAGTTTATCAGGACTTTACGATATTACAAGGGCTGGTTTATTCATACTATATTTATATGCTTAATTTGTACAAAGTAACGTATTTGAGCCCAAGAAAGAAGTTTTTTGAATGGAATCCTTTTCTTTAGAATTATTATTTAGGGAACTATCAGTAACACCAGTTAGCTGCATCAACAAAAATGCTGATGAAAAAAACACAAAACCATAACTACCGAACACACATTGTTTCTCAAACAAAGTCCTCACAATTTTAAATAATAAAAAAATAAAACTCTCGTTTAACAGTGCAATAAATTAAATGTTTTAACAAAGCCAGACTTCTCATAACATATTGCCATTCTATATTGCGTGTCACACCAACTATGATAGAAATTTTGTTATTATTTACTGCTTTTCAACTGCTCATTGTAAATTTGAAAAAATTAAGTCGTAGGTAACTATAGTAAACATAATGGAAATGTGTACATAAATTATGTGCACTTTCGCTCTGTGTCCCTATTGACAGCAAGACACACCTGCAGTCGTGTGTGCAACTGACTGCAGTGTTTTGTGGCGCTAGAACTCGATAATTCGACGCTTTGGGATTTCACTCAGCGGAAGAGAAAGTTCAATTCTGAGAAATCAATGGAAAAAATCTTTGATTATGATTGTTAATATTGATGTTTGTTTCTGTGTCCGTCGTGAAAAGACCATGGATTGCCGTAGTCCCGCCTCTATTCCTCATTTTCACTCTCTGTCTCTTATCTCTCGGTAACAGAATGGGTATGGGAAGGCAACTCCCCAATGGTGACAGTCTTAGGGGATACTGTAGAAAATATTGTTGGCTAATTTAAAATCACATGAGTTAAAGCATAATTTTATACGCACATTTTCATCAAACATTAACATATGAACCATTTGTGTATTCCTGTTTTCCTCTGTTATTTTCGTTGCCTCCATCCATTGCTAGTGATAAAAAATAATTTCTATTTAAAAAATCAAGAATAATTAAATTTCTCGAAAACCGAAAATGTTTCAAGTAATAACTTTACGGCAAATTACTTGCACTATGTTTCCATATTGTTGATCAAAATGTCTTTCGATAACCTGAACTGTTTAGAAGTTATGGGGTGGCCTATAGTTGCTGGAACAACTGTTTATACAGTACATTACACACTAAGAATATCAAAAAGATAGATGGTCCATAGCTCAAAAGGGGAAGAGCAAATATTTAGTGGTAGGCGGCCTCTTCCTTGAAGCCTAGCCACATACAACAGACTAAAACCACAGACACCTCTCACATGATCGGAGGTTGCATAGTTTTCTTTCGATTTCTTCGCGCATTGGAAATTATTAATGTATATTGTAAGTGGCAAATGTTACTATATTTATAGTTTTAGATGCCACAGTATTATTTCATCAACTTGTGTCTGACTACATTTATGAAGCATGTTAAATAGTAAAACAAAAAGATCAGAAATGTGTGTTTACATACCTTTTCTTCCTCCTCCTCCCCCTCCTCTTCTTCATATTTTATTCAGTTTATTTTATGCAATTTTGTAGAATGTAATGTATTTGGAGTGTAATTTATTATGTGCATTTTCAGTTTCATTGGAAGAAATTGCTAACATTTCCACAAATGTATAGTTTATTGTAAAGGATAATATCCTGCACGATATTTATTTAATATAATAATAATAACAACAACCCATCTTGTTATTCGAATTGTTTAGCGCAAAGGCACACTTGCTCTCGTAAGATCTACATTGTCAGGGAAAACACTTTCAGGTTACAAGCTCTTGAAAATGTCATGTGTACGATTAAAACTTATTTTTTTGGGAATGGATTGTTTTTAGGTAGGTTTTTAATGAAACTCAAACAGCAACGTTTTAATTTGTATTAAATTCAAACGGAAATTGCTCGTATTATGAACTTTTTACATGGAGTTTACGAACACATATTGCGTATTTTCTACATGGTATGCAATTACACGAAACGTCAAATGTGTAATCAAAGGGCTTAGACGAGGTTTATCGAATATTTTTCAATGTACTAAACAGTTTGCATAATAAAAATATTGCGATACAGTTTATTATTGGCCTATATGAAATAAAGTTTGATTGATGTCATTTTGTTTTATATATAATTAAAATTGTCGATATTCTCTTAAATTTTGATCACAATACTCAATTTAATTCATTTAATCTGTATGCTACATAATATGTAAATCACAAAGGTATGTAACATAAATCCATGGATGATAATACATATCCAAAGAAAAGCAACTGGAAATATGCAGAAGAAATTACATTGAATACGTACATTGTTAGATCGGCCTTTGTTTTGTGCTGCTCAATCGCTTCGCCCTGCATAACGTTTTTCTTTTGATATGCCTACCCACACTTTTTTGGAATTACATCAGTTTAATTCTCATTTGATAGATTAAATTTGAGAAAAGCTTGTAAAAAGTTACTCCTAATAAAAATGTCCGAGTAAGAAGAAAAAACATCCGTGCTCTTGCGAGCACACATGGCAGATATGATATCCGAACTTCTTTACATTTTTCTCTATCTTGTTTCAACTATTTTATTCGTAGCTCCATAAATAATTATACATAAAACATTAAAATATCTCTGATCTATACACATTTAGCCGAAGTAGTTGTATTTTTAATAAAACGGGAACTAATAGGAAATAAAATGTTCGTTTTGTATGATGAAATTGAAAACAAGTAATCCAAACCCCACCTGATAGTTTTCATAGGCATACCGCCATTGGTTACATTATCATGTCCATTGTTCAATTCTGTCTTGGATGTTCAATACTGTCATTGGATATTACAATAAGACATGGCTAAGGGTCTATCTCCGCCCTTGTCGGGATCGACAAGGGCCCTTGAATTCACTCGAATAAATTCTTATCACGTGGCTTCTATATTCATTGCGTGTCACAGGTAAAGAGAATTTACAACAGGCATGAAGATGCATTCATTTTATTAAGAACATCTCGAATTTCTCTGCCAATTGCATTAAATGCACGGGAATTTCGTTTTATAAAGAGTTTCTCCTTGCAGGACATGGAAAAACTGTTCTGTTTCCACGTTGGAGAGGTTCCGTTTTATGCTGTGTAAAATGCCATTTAACTTTTCGGGTCGGAGAAATTTTCCCGTTAAGGTAGATTTCCGGCTTGTACAGGTTCAGGTTTAGACAGATTATCCTGTATATATTGAATACTTTATCTACTTCCGGTTCTTTCTGAATGGACACAGTGTTATTTTTTTGAAGAACTATTTCATTTACTGTGTTCATCCGATTTTGTAACTTATCTACATCGAAAAATAATCAAAATCACTTCGGTATATGTTTTTAGTGATGTTTATAACGCAACGTATGTATTTGTACTGCAAATTAAAGAAATAATGGACTCTGTGCTATTTGCGTTCCTATTAAAATTATTGTTTCACTCATTATGGGCATATCAGTGGAACTTTTACGAAACATTTCCTACAGAAGATAGTAACATGTTTACCGTTACATACATTTCTCTTCCGCCAATTAAAGAAATACACCTAAGTCCTTTGTTCTTCTCATATAATTCGTATTTTATCCAGCACGTGTATTTTGGAAAAACCGATTGTCGTTGTATTGTTCAAAGATTTGCATTCTTAGTCGTGACCGATTTATTTATTTTTCCCAAAAATTCTTTTTCTAAATTTACTTTTTGTATTTAGACGTATATGTACGTTCTGAGAGATTCTCAGAAGCCAGGTTAAGAATTAAAATGTGTTTAATTTGGAAAGCGCAGATTTCCAAGAAATGCGACAAAATTTTTACTTGAAAACAGAGATACTAAGCTGAATGTTTGCTTGACGTTTCGCTCGCGCCTTCATTCACTTTCCTCCCTTTTACCTCTCCACTCACCCGTCCTGTCATCCTCTCGCCAGCCGCACTCGAGCAACAAATTTCACCCGCAAGATTGCCGAGCAGAGCTTGGGCAGCAATTAAGTTCCCTTCACTCGCGAATGCAGCGTTACTATACTTACATCGTTACTTGCCTACTGACCTCCTTTCTCTCTTTACAACTCGTTTCCTCTGTATCCTTCATTCGTTTCCCCTTTCTTTCCACCTATTTTCCTTCGTGCCTGATATCTAATAAATACATTGTTTCTGTCGCCTAGCGTTATCTACCTTATTGCTTTACAGTTAATGCTATCGCCCCACCTTCATCATAATTTTTTAAACACTATCTTTTCTGTCCTTTTACCCAATCCAATTTGTCTGCTTTCTGTTTCCTCATTACTCTTCTCTTCTCTCCAGTGTTCAGGATAAGATTTTTGTTCTGTTTTTTTTTCTCGATCTCAATTATATAACGCATGTGAACTTATAAATGTAGGTTTATTTGCAACTTTTTGAATTTATTTTATCTGAAACTGATTTTTACTCTCCCATTTTGAGATTAGTTAACTTTTCTCCCTGCCCGTTTGTGTTAACTCCTTTAGCGTCATTTCATTAACCTTGCACTAACCTCTAATCTTTCACAAGGTGCGTTGCCTTACCTAACGCCCCCTCCCGTCCTGCACCTGGGCAGCCACTCTTTCACCGCGCCTCCCCTCAACCCGCAGCGCCGAATCCGCGAATCGGTCGCTTCCCGAACTTGGGCGCGCGGGCGCGGGGCTCGAGGCAGCCGCGTGGGCGAAGACGCAAAGGCCGCGGGGTGGGGGGACTCAAACGCCTAATGTTCGTCGATTCGGAGCGCATTTAAATAAGTCGAGTTTTCCGGCGAAGTTGGGCGCCGAGGGTGCGTGCCGCCTCCGCCCGCGCGGGTGCTTCTTCTCGCCCTCCCCGCCCAGCCACGCCCCCTCGCGCCCCCCTGCCCCCAGTCGGCGCCCGCGCGGAGGGCGGCGTCTGAAACAGATTCTCGTCGAGGGTCCTCGGCCGAATAATCGCAAGCCTGCAATTACGCCCCCGCTCCCACTCTCCGCTTCCCACTCGCGTTTCCTTTCGATGTCTCATCCGGTCCTCGCTCGCTTTCCTTTCCTCACGTCCTCGCAGAGGAGAGATCTCCACGATGGAGGCAATGAATCGCGCGCGCGTCGTCGGGAGAGGACGGGTGACGGAGCTGGGGAGAGGGCGAGGGGGGCGGAAGTGGAAGTTACTGCGAGAATAGCACTGAGCATGGAATCGTAGGCGACAACGTGGGAGGGGCGGGGCGGGGGTGAGGTGGAGGGTGGGAGTGCGGGTGAGGACGGGGGCGAGGGCGGGGGTGATGTGGAGGGTAGGAGTGCGGGTGAGGACGGGGGCGAGGGCGAGAGCGGGGCACATGGCGAGGGGTAGGGCGGGGGCGAGGGGTGGTGGCGGGGAGTAGGTGGTAGTGAGGGGGAGGGCAGGGGCGGGGGAAGGGCGAGAACGAGAATGGGAGTGGGGGCGGTGCGGGGATAGGGCGGGCGCGAGGGCGGCGGCGAGGGTGGCAACGTGGGCGGCGACGAGGGCGGCGGCGAGGGCGGTGGCATGGGCGGTGGCATGGGCGGCGGCGAGGGCGGCGGCATGGGCGGCGGCGAGGGTGGTGGCGAGGGCGCCGGCGATGTCGACACTGTGGTCGGCGGTGAGGGCGGCGGCGAAAGCGCGCAGTGGCAGGGAGGGGGTGAAGAGGCAGGCTTGGTGACTGTCGTGGATGTGAGGGCGCGTCGCGTAACGTCCTCAAAACACGCAATATGTTTGTGAGAATGAATGTGGCCTTCTGGAAGGAAATGGATTTCTAGATTTTAAACGGGAAGGCGAGCCCTGCCTCCGTCTGTGACACGCAATTCGCTCGTTTTCCCGATGTAGTCGCGAAGTGCGTTGCGGAGAAACAGGGTTTCGCTGTACGAGACGGAGAAATGAAAGCGAGAGAGAAATCTGGGGAAGGGGATGGAGTGTCCGCCTTCAGAGTTGGGAAGTGTGGTGTGCTGGTCTTTGTGAGAAGGCAGATTGGCCCATGTGGAGATTAGGTAGCGAACTTCAGCACTAAATTTGAAATTAGGAGTAAGAACGTTAAATTTTACACTGCACTAACGTATATTTTGGAATATCTTTTAGGATTTAGCAATAGGGATTTAACAATGAAGTTGATTTGTAATTATGTAAACGTCAGATATTTGTTTTACGTGTATTTTTGTGTTGGTGAACATGTGCGACTCTACAAGTCCATGATGTTTGAATGCATATACATTCGTTCCGTTAATATTTTCTGTAAAACATTTTTAAAGCAAAATATTTTTGGTATTTCGATATAAAGTATGTTATAACCTAACAAAAACGTTGATAAATAAATATTTCTCTTGCGTGGCAAAACTGATGTGACATGAAATATTTATCGCAATGAAAATATTTTACGTGTGAAAATTTAAATGCGCGATTTGGGAGTGGAGATTTTACATAAGAGATAAGAGAGATGGATACATGTATCAACAACAGATACATTAATAAACATCACAGAAACCTAAAACTGAAATATATTTTTCGCTTGGGGACATGTTTTGTTAGGGTGCAGCTGAACATTGATTCTCGTTGAGTTTTAACAGCTGAATTCAACTCTGACAGGGAGGTCCTAGGGTTCGAGTCTCGACTGTGGCGATTTTCGAAACCAGATAGCTAGGCTTCATTCAGCTGATCTCTAGAGGCTAATTCTAGAGGCCGACTTTTCTGATGGTTAGTATTACTTGGTTTCTCTGATCAAACCTAAGTGAATGTTGGAGTAGTACCCCAACAAATGGGCCACCAACCATTCACAATCTTTTCCTTGTCTTCTTTGTCCTCTCATCTACCCTTAAGCTCACACGCTTATTCTTATGTGTTTCACCCTACCACACTTGTTGGTACTAAAGATTACAGAAGGTGACATGCGTGGAAACATCAGTCAATAAATCCCCGTTAAGTTCGTCAAAAGGCTTTGTCACGGCATTCTTTCAATCTGCCCATCTGGAAAGTAGTCCTCAGTGTTGTCAAGGCAACATGTCATTCCCAGAAGCTTTTGACTAGACCAACGCAGCTGAATTCGCCAAATGCTACCGAAATTCATTCAATATAGTGCAGTAGATGGAGAGTATAGACAATACCAAGACTATTTCTTGTTATATTATTAAATGTTTACATTGACAAAAAGTTTCGCTCGGTATTGATCGGAGATTGGGTAGAGCGATTCACAAGAATCTGAGCAATAAAATGTTCAACAAAATATCTTTTTATTAAAATGTTTAGACAGCTACTGTGAAAAAACTTTTTTTACTACTATACGAGGCGGAATTGCCAGAGTTCCAAGAATAACGCTTCTTGGAATCTGGAAGTCTAAAGCAACCATTTATGTGCAAGATTTTTTAATTTTTGATTTATTTTATTTTGTGATAGCATATAAGATTCCTACCATAAAATTTAGCATGATCTTTTTTTTCAAATGAAATCCTTTAATCTCATACCATTCTGTACATAATTGCTTTTCCTGTTACATTTTGGCATAATCATTTCTTTAATTACCTGCAATAAGCAGACATCTACACATTGACGAAAATGTCTGTAAGTAAATAAATAAAAACGTTTACTAAGCATTTCTTTTCCCTGTATTACGTTGCCTTTCACACGTCTGTAATAAAATAAAATTCTTCTGTAAAATTCTTCACCAATCAATTAATCAGCCAATAAACGAAGGAAAATTTTTTCTGCTTTCCCAACTTTGCCACTGAAATACAAAATGTATTGCTCAATGGTGCAAGATAAAGTAGCTTTTAATTCACGCACATCATGAATATATCAAAGAAATGTAATTGTATTAAGGGTTACACGAGATAATACCATATAGTAAATCTAAATCCAAATAATGCTTCGTCACCAGGGATAGAAACGTAGTGAAGAGACGACATTAATATCATAATATTTTAACATTTTAACGTCAGCTTGAACTTTCTGTTATCCCTGCCCTCATTTAGCTCCACTGCCTTTTACACCCTAGAATCCCTTAACTGTAGCCACGTCATTGCTCGTCTGTGACTTGTAAGCCCATTGTGGCAGCGAACTGTCTCTAGCTCTTGTGACTCGTAAGTCCAGCTGGCACACTATTAAGATATGTGATACGTAAGTCCAGCACACTATTATGATAGGGAGATCTGGCAGTGGCCAGATGACGTTCACGAAGCGACCCATAACGGGGCTTATTGCCTCTGGCACACACATTCATACCACATTTGCTCAACATTCGGGTAGGGAGAGAGAACCGGGAAAGAATTGGTTCTTGATGGTGCTTCATGACGGTTTGGATAAGAACCATTGGGACTTACCACTAAATCAACATTTATGCTGAAGGAATTCAAACTGCAGCTTCCGTAGGTCGCGTCTGCCGCCAACCCCTCTACAGGGTCTGACTGGAAGTATTAATATTATTGTTCCTCGCTCTTTTAATGTAATTGAGCAAAATGTTATTTTCTACTCCCATTGTATAATTATGTCATTTGATGGCTGCAACTCGTTGCAAAATGTAATGAAATATGTATACTCATTGCGATACAAATTTCATTATGGTACGGGTTCTTCACCAATCACAGAGAGGTTTATAAACCAAGTGTTGACACTGAATTAATTAATCATTGAGAACCGTTCTAGTAAATGTTTCGTTCGATTGTATAGCCTACATTAAAATTTCATTTAATTTTCTATTATGCTTGTCAGTTTTAATTTCTTTTATTATTAGTAATTTTTACGTGGAATGTTATTTGAAGTAAATTGAAACATAATTTCACTTTGATCCTATTTGACTAGCGCAGTGGTAAAACAAAGCTACCTGCGGTGGGTAGGGCAGAAAGCTGTTCGCTAGATGGCCTTGGCTGAATCGTGCATGTCAACTGCCACGAAACGATTCAATGTAAAAGTTTAACTTATAAAAGTCGTAGAAAAATAACCGTATAAAACTCGATATAATGGGTATTAATGCTCTCGTGTGAAATTTACGATACTCACTCCTTCCTTGCTCGTATCGTAATATCACACTCCTGTTTTAATACGCATCATTACGTCATTGTTTCATAATGTACTATTGTTTCAGTGTTTCTTCTTTTTTATTTCATTGCACTAAGAGCTATTATTCTCAGATATTATGATTATAAAATAAATCCAGAATTTCGATTTTAAAGAATATATTCTCTATATATTATTATATTACCCGAGAAATGTAGATTCCTAGTTATTTTTCCCGTTGCCACACACATTTGAGATCGAGGCGGTACAATAAAGTATTGCCGTAGTATGGGATTCCCCGATTCAGTAGCGCCTACATTCGACAACTGCCACGAATTTTTCTACCTGTAGTGTTCCCCACATTGTGTAAATACCCGCAATGTGGGGCACAGCGCAAAGGGCTTCGCGTTGCGAGGACGGCGGCGGAGGCGGCGGCGCGGGCAGGCCAGCGACGCGGCGGCCTGGCGTCGGGCGCCAGGTCGAAGCGTCTCCATAATGCAGGCGCATTAGCTCCGCTAAATAATCGACGGCACCACGCGCGAATTAATCGTGGCAGCCACGCCCCCGCGCCCTCCGTGCCCTCTCACTTCCGGTGGCCAGCCCTTGTCTCCGGCGCCCGGCGGTTGACCTCTGCCTGTTCTCCCTTTGCCACGCCGTGGTTCCTCTTGCCTTTGGCGTCCTCGGCTCTCTCCTGTCTCATCGTCTCTTCTCTCTTATTGCCAGGCGTTCTACGATCCTTTGATCCGCGCTTGGCTGGTGTCTGCTGTTCCGTGCCGTGGATCCTCTTTCTTGTCGTTCTGCTTTCGGTTCCGTTTCTTTGGCGTTCTCGGCTCTCTCCTGTCTCATCTTTTCTCTTCCAATGCCAGGCGTTCTATGATCCTTTGATACGCGCTTGACTTGTTTCTGCTCTTCTGTGCCGTGGATCCTCTTTCTTGTCGCCTTGCTTTCCTTTGGCGTCCTCGGCTCTCTCCTCTCTCATGTCTTCTCTCTTAATGCCAAGCGTTCTATGATCCTTTGATACGCGCTTGAAATGTGTCTGCTCTTCGTGCCGTGGATCCTCTTTCTTGTCGTCTTGCTTTCCTTTGGCGTCCTCGGCTCTCTCCTGTCTCCTCATCTTTTATCTACCAATGCCAGGCGTTCTACGATCCTTTGATCCGCGCTTGACTTGTTTCTGCTCTTCCGTGCCATGGATCCTCTTTCTTGTCGTCTTGCTTTCGGTCCCGTTCCTTTGGCGTCCTCGACTCTCTCCTGAATCTTCATCTTTTCTCTGCCGATGAAAATGCTCTCTGTGATCCTTTGATTGAACCTGCTCTTCTGTGACATGGATTCTCTTTCCCTTCATCCTGCGTTCGATCTCGTTCCTTGGCGTTCTTATCTCTCTCCCATTTAATCTCCTTTTCTCTCTCCTCCCTAACTGCCCTAACTCTTGATTCGCGGTCGACCTACAACTACTCTCATTCTACACTTCGATCCTTGTCCTCTTACGTACGATAATCATACTATTGTTGTGATTCTATTCTTTCCATATTTTCTCTCTACATTTTAATAACCAAATCTGTCTCTAACTTAGGAGTTGACCATTCTCTTTTCTACCTTCCTCCAGTTCTTCTTGCTTGTCATACTTCTCTCGATAGCGCTTTCTTTGAATCCTCATAAATTTTATCTTCCTTTCTCTCTCCCTCTCTAACACCATCATTAGTTTTGGTCGAAGTTGGACTCGCCTCCATATCCCCCCCTGATTTTTAGTCCATCTTGTTCTCCTGCATCTTCTTATTATCCTCAACTCTGTATTGTCCAGTGTTATCCTCATCCTTTTCTATCCTATTTTTCATACACATTTTCTCTTGCATACTGCGTTCTGTTACATACATTGTTCCTATCTATTAGCACATAATGTGTCTATAAGTATATCACCTATACTTATTATCACTTCTAGATGCCCTTTCGTGTTTTTCCTAACTGTACATTCCGTGCTCTGCAAACACTACCTTTTCGTTGGTTGGATCTTGTATGCTTTACGTCCTGGTGTTTGTCGTTCACCAGGTTAGATTATTATCTTGCTTTTGAACATCCTATTCAATGTATCAATTTATTATCTCATTCGTCTGTATCATTGTACTTATGCATCTCTAAATATCATCTTTCCGACGTCGTATCGTGAATCCCGCGTGCGTTTCTGCCTTCCAATTCAGAGACTACCTCTGTTGCTCTCTTGAGTGAGCGAGTAAGAGAGTAATGATTTCGCGCGCGTCAACTGCTATGGTCATTAAAAATGTAAGTGCTATGTACACGTGGTATTCCGGGAGATGGCAGTGTTCCTCCGCCGCTGAATCATGAGATCCGGTGTCAACACTCACGACGGCACGTCCGGTCTCCTGTCAGGAGATCTCCTGATTCTAGGCAACTGGCCTTCTAACACGTTTTTTATGTTCACGTGTGGCAGTAGTGCACATAATTGTGTAAGGGGAGAAGAGGGGACATAATGAGGAAGGAAAGATGGTAGTGGTCCGTGAAAGATTTGTTAGAGAACTGTTCCGGTGGTAACCTAGTATTTACGGGGGAAAACAATAAAAATCTTCCACCAAAACTACCAAACTGTCAAAGCAACCACACACAGTCACCCACAAAAGTTCTAAACACACTGGCTGCATTCGATCCAGGAGTGTAGCTATACCTATTTTTTTAACGTGGCATCTCAAAGTCACGCGTGAAAGAGGGAGGGGGAAGACAGACTCCAATGGGGAAATGCAACGTTACTACTGCCCCCACTTTTACGGCTCCCTATTGAAGTTTGCCTTTCCTCTCCCCCTTTCGCACGTGATCTTGAGATGCCACGTTAAAGAAATCCAAGTCTAATGTCGAAAATCCACCACCACGACCACCACCACCACCACGACCACCACCACCACCACCACCACCGCAACCACCACCGCAACCACCACTGCAACCACCACCGCAACCACCACCGCAACCACCACCGCAACCACCACCGCAACCACCACCGCAACCACCACCGCAACCACCTCTACCAGCACCAGTACCACTACTCCTACTACCACCACCACCACCACCACCACCACTACTACCACTACTATCACCACCACCACCACCACTACTACCACTACTATCACCACCACCACCACCACCACTACCACTACTATCACCACCACCACCACTACTACCACTACTATCACCACCACCACCACCACCACCACTACCACCACCACTACTACCACCACCATCACCACTACCACCACCATCACCACCACCACCACCAGCGTCGGCACTTAAACCGTAGGACTCGCGATGCCGTTGTCGCAGGGGCAACGATGAGGTCTCGCAGCTGGTGCAGCCGTCTTCCTGCGTCCTCGTCCTCGTCCCTCGCCCTCCTGGCCGCCCTTCCCCTCGCTCGGCCCCCGCTACTTGACCTCCCCCGATTATCCGATGCCCTGTCATCCGCCCATGCGTGGCGCCCCTCGCTCTCCCGCTCACTCCGAAACCTTCGCTCTTCGCCTCCCACCGTTCAACATCGATCACTGCTAAGCGGATTAATTGAAGCTTAATCTCATTGCGTCTCTCGCGGTAGGTTAACTACGCACCGCAGTATCAATGGCTTGGATTTAATTTCTTGTCTTGTTCCAGAGTATACTATTTTCTTTGTGTTGTCGTGAACATTTCCAGAGCCTGTTCTATATGATGCAATCAGTGGCTTAACGTTTGGTCCCGCTAGGCCCGCAGTGCAGGCAGGCACAGGTAAAAGATGGCCTATTTTTAGGGGATGTTTTTATTATGTATGGTACTTACACTACTTGTGTATGATGTACACTTTCATAAAGGAGACGCGGATATAAGTTATGCGGGCGGGTCCGCACTTATTTCGTTTCGTTACTGGATGCAATTTAATTTTCAAGATGTAACGTAATCACATGTCAAAGCATATTTAATTATAATCCTTAAGCAAATAATGTCTAAAATTCATAGAAGACAACATAACTATTTTGCATTGGTTTTTCTGGTGGAACCCGAATATAAGTTGAAGTGCCATTATTTTCTTCACCACCGTGCACAACGACCTCTCAGAAGTAGAAATATTAATGAATTGAATTAAGAAAACTGACCGGAAGAAGACAGATACTGTACTATTTGTTCTTTTAGATATTTTTTTTATTTATCAAAATATAATAGTCACAGAAAAGAAATAAAGGGTTGATAATTCTCACAACATTCCTACATTGTTAGTTTGAATGAAATCTTATTGATCTTTATCGAATAAAAATGTTCAAATAAACTTGAAATAAAAACATGTATTAACAAAAATAACCAAACAGTGATTATATTTAATAACTTATAAAACTTTCTTATCCAATCAATAACAAATACAAAACTGAACAAAATCAAAATTTACTAGATTGAGCAAAACCATTAATTAAACTCAACAAACAATTAACCAGCCTTTAAAACTTCCACCGAAAGTTCATGTAGGTTGTCAAAATTTCACATATAGCCTTGAATGTCTATTAATTTCCTGAATCTTTCACGTTATCTCTTTCAGTCCCATTTACAACTTATAAGTACCTAGACAACAGCCTTATACTTTCTTACTGAGCATAGCTGTTCGTGAGCTCTCGTGTGCTCTCGACTTTCAGATCAATTCTGTTTGTTCATTCCTTGCACTAAACTATTTCCATCGCCATGCAATGTCTTCCATAATTTCTTCCTAGAAGGCTTAGGTCATACATGTCAACCTGTCTTGCACAATGACTCGTTACAATTCTGAGCGCAAACGAGAACGCTTGCCCAAGCTACACTCCTAGCTACACGCACGTAAATGCTCTCGCACAAAAATGTACAACGCTACCCATTTTGCATCGAACCATTGATATCATACGTAGAAAACTTATTTGAGACTAAAGTCTGCGTCTCGGAACCCGATATAGCACAAAATGTAATATTACGGCACAGGAATTCATCCAACAAGGCAATCTTTCCGTGACAGAAAGAAAGTTAATTTTGGATCTTTGTATCAAATGTCAAAAGCAAGGAGCAGGTAGTTGAATGACCATCAAGAAAAAAGGAAAAGAAATTAATGGCGGTCTGTCATTTCCAGGATACTTGATTCTGAGAGAAAATACAATGTCGCCTTTCAACAGACCCGTCATAAACACGCAGATCTTCTGCAGCGTTACTCGAAATATCCCGGGAGAGAACTGAATAGACGCGACTGCTCAATATCTGGAGGCATATTGATCAGCAGATAATGATAGCCTGTTGTGGGAGTTGCTTTATGGCTTTCTCTCGCCTTTTGACATTTTATGCGATACGGCACTGCAAAGGGGAATTTCCGACTACATTACGACTCAGTATTACAGGCGGTCGTTCTGTGAGGGAGGCATGTGAGAGGTTGAGCCTGGGAGATTGGCCTATCTTTTAACCTTTAAAACGAGAGTAAAACAGATTCTGAAAGAAAAGATATCGCTCGGTTCTTTGCTACCTATTTCTGTGAAGGAAATAAAATTATTGAATGTAAAAGTATCAAAATACTGTCTTTATTTTTACTAGCCTTTTCAGGTGCTCTCAAAATTCCCTTATGATTGGAAGATACTGAATTCACGTACCCTCTGAAATACTGGGCACTGAAAATATTTTGTTTCAATGGAAATCAGTATTTGGGTATATTTCCTACCATATTTCGATGCCCATTCAATCATTAGCCATTTTCAATATTATAAATTTATTTATCTTTTCTAATGAGATTCCGAGTGAATTTATCCTGCATTCAGCCTATTTGATGAGGATGTTGACATTTTCTTCACAAAATGAATATGACATTCATAGTTTTGTTAATCATACGAGAAGTTAATTAGCTATCCGATCTGTGATGCAATATGAGAAATGCATATTGTTCTGCAATTATTCCAAAAATGTTTCCAATTATAATTAATCGAACTTCTAGTTAATTGTGCGTATATGTTGGTCTACTTTTTTGAAATTTAAACTTAAGCCTGAAAAAGAATGATCGCATTCAAAACATTGGTTCCAAAAAGGATTACAATTTATGGCCATGATTGTTTTATAATTTTCTTCATGAAGGGGCAATGACCGAGTCTTGACAGCTCACTTCCGATATTCGGTTTATATTATAAGCATCGTTACGAAGGCGTCCCAGAATACTAGTTTTTAGTCAGGAAGATGTACTGGCATAAACTACAAGGGGTGTGAGTTTGAAACCGTACGTTCGAGCTGAAGCGTTCCTGAATGCAATGACTGGATTAGAAAAATTGTCTCTTCGTAATCCACCATCGCCACTCCGTCACGTTGAAATATATATTGATTTGTCTACCATGAAGAATCAAAACTCCTTTAAAAAGTATTTTCAATTTGGTTCTACATACTTTTCATTGGGCTTATACGACGAGTGAGCGAATGTTGCCGTGCGCTATTACACTGCCTGAATTAATTCAATTTCTTACGAATGAAACCGTGAATAACGCAAAAATTTTGAATTCACTTCACTCGTGTGGAATTGGAGTGCAGGGTATGGGGAATCCCCACTTTTAAAAATGTAAGGAAAAGTCTCAAAAGAAGAGTTTCACACGGTAAGGATACCGTGCGAAATGCAAATCACGTACGACGTCCAAGATCAAGATGCAATCCAGAGAACACTGCAAAAAGGCTTTGGCGATTGCAAATATCTTGGGTAGTGTAACGGTTAGCGTATCTGTTACAACCAAGTACGCGGATAAGCCTTCGTACGCCTTCCTTCGGAGGGGAAGTAAATCCGGCTGACCCATGTCGTAGATTTACAGCAAGAAATAGATTCTCAAACCTAAAAGGAGCCTCTGAGCTAAATTCAAAATAGCCTGTTTCGTCACCCGAGTGATATCTTTTTTCGCTACTAGATAGCGAATGGAGCGTAGTGAGTTCTGTGATCTACGAGTAGCGGGAGGGCAGGCTTGACAGTCTGGACCTCGCCACGTAAAATAATTGAATTTAATTTGATTGTGCGTGACTTTACTAAAGGACAACTTTGGTTGACTGTGAGTGCGAGTAATCAGGAGCTTGGGTTTACCACTCGAAAGCGTGCGAAACATTCTAAAAACGAGCTGCAATTTCCAAAATGTGCTACTGTAGCTCGACAACGCAATACAGCTACTCCAACAAACATACTAGCGCTCTAATCGAAAATAAATTGGTTCCGCTGTGATGGACTGAGGTCGAGCACCCACTGTACAGTCCAGAACTCTCACCATGCCACTACCTTGTTCGGAATTCGTGGTTCTAATTGAACGGCATACTTGTATCATTTAAAATTCGCACGTTGAAGCACTTGGTTAACTGCATAGCTATCATCTTTTGACGAAAGTATTAAAACTCCCAAAATGGCGGAAAAAACATGAAGAAAAAGATGGGGAAACGAATCAGAAAAAAGCAGAATTTGTTTGTGTATTAAATAATGGTTCAATAAAATTCGAAAAATAAAGTTCTGTTTATATTTGATTCACCTTTGCATTAAATGACTTGTTTTGCAACCAATGTGTTTTTCGAGAACCCGAATTGTTTTGAATAAACTGCATACGGAATTGATATTTATGTTTTCAGAATACCTTTTTCTATTATTTCAAAAAAGTTGAAACTGAATTTTAAATGAATGTGTTAAGTTTAACCTCTATACTTTTTTACAATTTTATATTTCTTATATTACACGATAATCTCTAAACTTTGTCCCAGTCATTTTGCTAATTTAAAAGAATACAACACGCACCTCAGAGATGTGGATACCAAGTGTCAACCTTCAGTTTTTTGTACTGTTTATTGCAAAGCAGTTGGTTATTCATTTTGTACTGTAGATTTGGAAAGCAGTTGGTTATTCATTAAAGTGGATAAATGAAAAAAAAAACAATATTGTAAGTTCATAGCATTTACTAAATTATTTTCTTCCTAATATTATTCGTTCTATGACAAGTGTTTGCTTACTCGATAGTTAGTATAACTTCAATGCATCAATTCATAAACCTTAATTTTCAATTCAGCTCAGGCAGTCATGGTGCCATGAAGACCACTCTGAAAAATTGGAAGGAATTTTGTGATTAACTCATTAAATTAGAAACGGAAATCGTTATTAAAGGGGATGTTTCATGTACATATTTAGTTGTCTTTAACATGCATTAAGCAAAACCTATCGAAAGGATGTAATTGTTCAGAGCGCTCGTAATATTGAGGCATGGCAGTTTGCCACGCTCCTGCTGACCCATCCTAACCAGCTGTCGATCCTATGTACGTGTCTGTGCCACTCATCTGCTTTCGTGTCACCCGTGTACTCAACGCTTCGCATGCTGTCCATTAGCAATGGTTTGCGTTGACGTTGGGAGCGTTCGAAATTGACGTCAGAGACCTAGAATTCCCGAAAATGACGAGACTGGACCTATCGTTGTGTAGACGTATAGAAATAAATTACGTACTACATGCTTTCAGAAAAAAAAATTAAAATGCAGTTGGTTAGAACTATGAAAAACATCAAATCAATTCTTTTATCATTTAATAATCCACAGTAGAATAATACTATACCGAGTGGGCTAAAAGTCACTACCAATTATTACCTCTACTCTATTCGGGTTTTAATCTCCCATGAATTTTAATTTCCCGCCTGTGACATTCATACATTTTGATAGTTTGTTACTCACAGACACACTATAATCCATTGCTAAACAGTCGTACGCTGTCAGATATTTAATTATACATTTGCATACATACGTTCTGTATCCATGTTGATGATGTTTTCTAAAGAAGAAAGAACATTTTGTATTCAAAGATGGTACAAATGTGGTTATGTGTTAATAACTGATGAGTGAAATGAATACTTCACAGTACACTTTGACCCTATCTTATACACCGTGACGTCACAAACTTTACGAACACTTCTAGAGTTTCAAGTGATTACTTAAAAACCCAATGCTTCGAGCTGGAACGTATTTGAAGTTTAGATAGTTTTCAGAAGTCTGTGATTGTGTAGTGATAATTTTTCATTTAATGGGTACTGTGAATTACCAAAAACATTTCCTAGGACCACAGTCCCCACGCAATCTTTCCTTCACCTGCCTTTTCAAATCGTCACTCCTTTACTAACTCACTGTTACACTTACTACTAAACATGTCGAGAGCGTAGAGCTCTTCTCGCTGGTGGTTGGTTCCTTGTTGAGGAAATATCCGAATGTCGATGTGTACCTCGGCACCGTACCTCACCATCGAGCGGGGGAAGATTGCCACCACCTCATGTGAGAAAACGTGCACTATACATATGGGAGTAATGACGATAGTAGTTGACGCACTCGGAAATACGATACCGGGCGACCGTATACGATCCGATCCGGAAATACCGCCCTCCCTCCCTGCCTGCCCTTCCTGCCCGCCCCGTCCGTCCAACCTCCTGTCCGTCCATTATTCACACACACACCGTAACACCAACTCACATACACACCAACCTATACACACCAACTAACACAAACTAATCTATACACACCAACTCATACACGCTTACACCTTTACAAACCAACTCACATACACACGCACCAATACCCCGAACTCACACACACTTACACGTATACAAACCAACTCACTAACACTGACACACATACACACACTTATACACACCAACTTATACACTCTCACCAATACATACAATCTCGCACACTCGCACACATACCCTATACACAACCTAATACACCTAATACACCTTCCTAATACCTTCCTGTCTACTGGCCTGCCCTCCCACCCAGCTACCCGACTAGTTGTAGTGGACCCCACATAGTCTACATAAACTTGCTTCATCAGGGGGAAAAGTACCTGGGGTGACCACCTATAGCGTTTTGCCTTCTATCCGCACCCGCCTCCCCCACCGACGCACAAGCACGCCGACGAGCTGATCCCCGGATACAGTCGGAACCCAGTTTGCCCTCGCAGCAATCTCCCCATATAATACCCGGGTAAGGGCCGCCATGCTAACTCAGAGCTAGCTATCCAGGGTAGTGCCGGAGTCAAAACAATGCGCTACAAACAATGCACTCCTCTTTGCCCATAGTATCAGGCCACTGCTATGACGAAGCCGAGAGCCCAGCTGGGGACCACCTGAACCGAGGTCCAGGAGGCTCAGAGCCTCCATCCCGTCTCCTCACTGCCAGCACCGCCAAGCTATCGACGTGGGTATCGCCGGAACCTAGGAAATCTGACGGGGGGTATCTATTTTCCCTCTGGACTTAAGTGGGATCCGGAGTACTCCGAAAAGCCTCCTCCACCCAATCCTGACCAAAGGTCGGTGAGCCATAGGCCCAACTGGTGGGGAGCCGGGCGAACCCGACTACCAGGAGCTTAGCATCGCTTTCTCACGATCTGCACCTTCAGGCTAACGACGTGAGCGGCGCCGCGACACTCCACCGGAAACCACGACAACCTACGCCATCGTGATCCCCCCCCCCCTGCGGGGAGCTACCCGAGTGACCGCCGAACCGTCCTCCCACCTGACCACCGCGCGAGCGGTTTGCCCGCGCACTGGGCGTTGCCCCCTCCTCTCCACCCCCCCCCGCCGCGCCGCACCGCTCCACCTCTGAATTTCCGCACGTGCGCCCCGCCCGCCACTCTCGCTCTCCCTCGGCGGGCAGCGAGAAGACACGTGCGATGGGGAGAACGTGACGAGGAGTCGGCGGAATTTCCTTTGTGGTTGGGCAGGACGTGTGGATTTAATGAGGGAATATCGAAAGTAATTACATTTTTCGTTTCTGTGTGGTGTGGAAGTGTTTATTTGATTGTGCCCGCAATTTCGTAGAAGGTGTGCTCGCATCTGCAGAAGGATATCACTGGACGTAGATGATAATTTTTATAAATATTCTGCACTATATTCTTTTGCTTTTGAATATAATGTGATACGAGTGTGTAGAAAATCCGTAGATCCGTAGTATTTAGAACAAAATTGAAGAAAATGTTTAGACACAAAACTTCAGAAATTAAAGTAATCACTGCACCATTTATTTTAAAAAGTGTCTTTTGTTTTGTTTCAGGTAAGAAACAGAGGAACTTCTCATTCTCTTCTTCTTGTGAGTACAATCTGATACGTGGCCAGTTGGAAATTTTTGAAAATGTAAATTTTAAAGGTAATACAAACTATTTTATTAACAACCTATTTCAACACATACAAACTATTTCACTTACAAACTAAATCATTTTCTAGACGTTTGTGACTACTATTCTGAGCCAATCTGTATATAATTAACAGAAAAAATTAACCGATTTTGGTAACTGCAAATGCTATTATATCGAAAAGAATTTATATTAAAATTGACCGAGGAGTTGAGATCATGCAATGAATCCGTGCTGCTGTTTAAAACCTGTTTCAATTGTTCTGTTACTCACGGTCATTTGACGATTCTTTCCAGTATATTTTGTGGCGAACAAGCTAAGCAAAGTAGTAAGTGAGCAGCCGAACGTCTAGCAATTCTATTAGGACGCCTACGAGTATGTGATCTGTGATACTCTTCTTAGGAAGAGCAGCTGAAAAAAGTTTTAACAAACGTGTTATTAAATAAGAAGAACATCTCCTTAGTAATAAAAGTGTGCAAGGGAAGTGTCAATGTATGTAAGGTTATTAAATAAGAAGAACGTCTCCTTAGAAATAAAAATGTGCAAGGGAAGTGTCAATGTTGGTAAGGGCTGTTCACTTGGCTCTGTAGACCAGTGATCGGAATGCGCAATGCCTCGCGTGAATGGGCTTCGTGATTCCGCCCGCACGTGCGCGGTGCGCGCGTGTTCGGCAGCTGTGTGCTGTCGCGGGGGCGTCGCTGTCGGCCGCTGTGTACATGGCTCGCGCGTGTCTGGGCGGCGCGGCGCTGCATACGATCCTCCACAACCTCCGCCTGCCATTGGCGCATGCCTCGCCGCCGCCCGCTCCGTGTGCGTCCGCCCGTTCCACACCCGTCTCGATCGGGTTCTATCAGCTTGTGGATCCGCGTTCGTCGCTTTGATCTCGACGCAAGCCATGCGGTTTGGGATATCGGGCGGAGGAGAAGTAAAACGCACGACTCAGTATCATACTGCACGTACTGTTTCTAAAATAATCTCCCCTCACTTTTTTACGGTGGACATTTTCCCCCTAAGGCATCACTTCTGTATGCCTTGAGTAAAATTAGATTGACCTGAAATTATCTTGCTACTTGAAATGAAATGGAGGAAATTTCAGTGAACCAAAGTATACTTAATTATCAGATTTTTGGGTGTAATGGTTCCATTGATATTTTTCCATTGGATTTCATTAGATTCCTTTCAAAGAAGACACACGAGTGCTTTGGTCATAGAGAAGCGGGCACTGAATATTTTCCCTCTGGCAAACGTTGTTTGAGACACACTTCGCATAAAAAGTATGCGGGGGCTGAAATAATTTAAGACGCATTCCTTTTTCTTCTTCTGGCCTACTGTGAATGCTAGATATTAATATTGCTGTAAGGCTAATCACGTTTCTTAAAAAATCTGTCAAAAGATGAAGATTGTGAAGGGACTAAGCCATACATAACATTTAAGGTAAATTTTTAAGATCGTAGGGTCTTAAATTGCAATAAACTGCACATTGAATTAGTTAAAAATAGTTATTAATGCACCAAAGGCGTTATAAGGGTTCCAACAGACTCCGGAGACAAAACGCCCGATTACTTTTTTGTTGCCTCAGATCATTAGAACCAGTGGTACATGCATGATTGTATTTTGTATGTAATTTTAATGATTTAGAATGACTTATTTACTAATTCACTAGTTGTTAACTTGACTCGGTTTGTCTTTTCATATTTTCGTCCCGTAATTCCCTTTCATAATTCCCTCTCATAATTCCCTCCTTAAGAGAACATGTAGCACCACTCAACTGTTTTTATATTTCCCTCGTAATCGTTCATCTCGATCCAGATAAGTTGTGCGGTGTATATCAAACTCCATATAGAAGGCAATAACAAGCACTGACATATCAGAAAAACATAGATTCATGTTTCATAAACTTATTTAAAAGGTGATACCGGTGTTCTTTTCTTGTCAATCTTCATTATTATCA
This sequence comes from Teleogryllus occipitalis, assembly GCA_011170035.1. Lineage (NCBI taxonomy): Eukaryota > Metazoa > Arthropoda > Insecta > Orthoptera > Gryllidae > Teleogryllus > Teleogryllus occipitalis. Next base: position 23,378 of record BLKR01015327.1, on the reverse strand, counting down.
TGACCATGTGTAATTTTTCCATGTGGCTCCCTGCACGCATATTCATTATTTTCCCTGGTATTTTCACTTAGCCTACCAAACATTTTCACCCTAGTACGCTTGTGTTCCTTCATGTTCCACGTTGCCATTTGAACGCAGGAGTGAGCTTCACAACGAGCCACAGTCGGCAGCGCCCCGCGTCACTCTCCTGGGATGCGGCGGACCGCGTCAAACAGCACCGCCTCAGCCTTCACCTGCCGCCCTTTCGCTTCTGCCGTCGCCCCCCCCTCCCCTGTGGAACGCCTCATCTCCACCACACTGGCTTCTTCCGTCTGACGGCAAAATTCAATTTACACACTGGTATTCATCTCTCCTCTCCTCATTACCCAGCATCCTTCCCTTCGTCTCTTCAAACTCATACCCTCCCATTCATTTTTAATTTATTTTCTCTATTTCCTTTCTGAACATATTTCTTTCCATCATATGCTTTCCCTTTCATCTTGCACTTTTTCCTTACCTTCCGAAACTTCCGTTAACTCTTTTCCCTGCCCCCTCTCTTTTCTCCGCCCTATCTCTTTTCTCCGCCCGCTCTCTTTTCTTCGCCCTCTCTCTTTTCTCCACCCGCTCCTTTTCTCTGACCTCTTTTCTTCACTCTCTTCTCCACCCCATTCGTCCACTCCCTTTTTTCTGATCTTTTTTTTGGCTACTCTCTTTTCTCCTCTCATTCTTTCCTCCGCACTCTCTATTCTCTACTCTTTATTCGCCGCTTTTTCACATCGTCGCTCTTTCCTTTGCTATTTCTCTTTCCGCCGCTTTCTCTTTCCTTCGACCTCTCTCTTTTCTATTCACGCTCTCTTTTCTCTGCTATCTTTCTCATCACGATCTCTCTTCTCCGCTCGCTTTGTTTTATTCGTTCTCTCTCTTTTCTGCGTCCTTTCTCTTTTCTCTGATCTCTCTTTCTTCACCCTCTCTACCATCCTCCCTCCATACTTTCCATCTCTTTCTATCCACCGTCCCGCGTAAGGTGCCGGTACCTTTCCATTTCCGTTGTGCTCCGCGATGTCCTACATTCGGCCAGGCATTGTCTCCCCTTCGCCTCTTTCCGCCGCTTTGCTGCGACGGCGCGGCGGTCGCTCCGACCGCTCCACAGAGGTGTACTCTGCAGAGTGCATACAGCGGGACAAAACGCACGTGCGTGATGCCGGTTAGGTGTATGCGTGCGTACACGCAGTCGCGCTCTCCCTCGCAAACATTCTCGCAGGCGCGCACGCAAACACGGGTTCACAGTAAATGTGTGCGCTGCGCACGGAAAGCGTGTACACATTCGTGCGACGGAACAGGCAAGAATGCCCCTTGGATGGGTATTGTCCTCGTCTGCATGTGTGCGTAGTGCGACGGTATGTGTCGAGCCAGAGGGTGGGCGAGATATAAATTTGGGACACGAACGTCTTCCGAAGTTGAGCGAACCCAGAGAACGACACACGGGAAAGCTATTGCGATGGGGCGAACTAGACACATTTTTTCACACTTTTCTGTAACTTTCATTTAGAGAATTTGAATAGTATAGCGTTAGTGATAAAGTTTTACTTTTACTTAAGTTTTCGATGTTTCACATTCGATTGAAGAATTAATTATTTAGTAGTATTAAATAATTGCCAAAAAGAAAACAAATAAAAAATACTGACATCCTTATTCAGGTTTCCTTCGTGACTTTGTAGAAAATATTTCTGTGCTGGGTTTAAAGATTTCAGGAGCGAGTGATTGTCTTTGAAAGTAAGAATACTCATAATGCAACTTTCTTCTTTGTTTCGTTCAGTGGAACTTTTGAAGAGCGGGCAGAAAAACAATTTAGTAAACAATAGAAATTGATGTTATTTCTTGGTGATGTAAATTATTACGACAGACAGTTTTAAGAAATCTGTATTCAGAGAGAGAAAACAACTTTAGAATGAATACCCATTTCTTATCTCTAATATTTCTCTTACACTATCAAATTATAAAGTTTTGTATTATAATATTACATGTGTGTATAAGAAATGTGTAAATATTTTCAGTATTACTTCACTTCTTGGATATCTGTGTTTTGCATGCATTGAAATACTTTGTTTTTTACACTGAATAGTTTATTTTATTTACATTTTATAACAGAAAATATGAATTAAAATAATTGTTACGGACGTATTAATAAGAGAATAATAAATCCAAGATTACTTTCAGAGTATTACAGCGAACGCGAAATAAGTTATTTTTATTCGGCTCATTAAAACGAGTCTTTTTGGCCATTTTAATCAGTTTTGTGAAACATCATTCAGCTTTTTAACTTTGACCCCTCAGTGTGTTTCTGGCTCGTTGATTTCATTCCCTTTTAATTATAATTTGGATTTTCTGCTCTGTAGAGCCAGCAGTTTAATAATGGGGGTTTAGGTATACCGTATTCTCAGTTAACTGAATTTTGCATAATTAAATACATTTCTCGTAGGGATGTACCACATGTTCATTATTCATCAAAGTCTTTAATGTGTGCTTTTTCTGACCACGGTGTACAATTGAAATTATTTTTTGCGTATTTGGCTGTATTTAATGAAACAAAAAATATACGTAGTGTATTATACGGACGAGAGAAATAAAAATTGACAATGTATATGGAATTAAATAGAATCAATTTATCACGTAAACGGCATTGGCGCATTTTCAATAAAAATGATTTTGAACGAAACTAGTTATATATATTTAAATATCATATTTTTATGAGAGGGCTAATATAATATTTTATTAACACTTTTTACTTTTCGTTACTGATTTTAGCGATCACTACCCTTGGCGGTGATTCAGAGTGATCCGTTTTGGATCTGTGATTTTTGATTCAATACCTCAAATTTTTCAAAAACGGGGAGTCATCCTCCTGAGAGTGCTAAGTGGATAACAACCTAAATCCTACTTTTTTTCTAGGGCTTTTTCTCCAGCCAACAGCCGGTTACCCTTTACCTCCCGATGGAACCGACCATACACTAGACCAACACACTTGCGGGCTCCTCTGATCTGGGGTAATCAGAACGCGAGGCCCTCCGGGACAACACGTACAAAGTCAAGGGACAAATAACCATGCCCAAGGCGGGAGTCGAACCCGCGACCCTTCGGGCCGAAGGGCTGAATCGGTTATGCAGGTTGGCTAAATCCTACTTGATAGAAAATAATACAAATGTGCAATCGTTGATTGACAGGAAAGCAGGACTTCGTATGCTCGCAACGCGCCTTTTCTCACCTTTTCCCTCGAGACTGGGGAGACAACTGTCACTTCATCTCTGAACATAAAACTTCTGAATTAAGTTGTTTTTGGATTTTGGTTAACCTACTAGTGACTTACTTTGGAAGTAGCATGGTACAGTATATTTTACTTTCAATAATAACAGTTGACGGACGTTGATTTTTTTCTTTTTATTCTTTTATTGATGCCAGATTTGTATGCTCTTCAATTGTTTCATGTCGAATATTCACCAAGAAACATGGTTGCTATGCACTAATGTTCTTTGGTATGTAACACACCTCTGAGTCTGTGATTCGGGATTTTCAAAGATTATTATGAAATAAAGTCGTTATTAAACATCATCGAAAAGTCGTCTCCGATTTGAGAGTTCAAAACAAATATGCACAGGAGCAAAATTAAATACCCCACTTTCACACTTACAGTACCAGGTAAAGAAAATAAAATAGAGAGTAAAATAGTGATTTCACTATTGTGCCACTTCTTACAAATGCAGAACAAACACGCCGTAGACGGTTTGCAGAATTGAAGTTTTGCTTAAAAAAACAACCATAGTCCAAAAACAGAATTTTTTCAGGAGAGCAAAAAAACGTTCTATGACGAAATTGGTAGACATTTGGAGCATGAAACTTGTTGTGCACTTTCACGAGCTATCGTAAATACTGAGGAACGCTTGAATAAAATTCAAGCTCGAACTGTATTTTGGAAATTATTGGATCAAGTGGGGTGTGCGTGGACTGTTATTTTTCAATTGAGAAATTTGTATATCAAAAATATTTATTTGGGATAGTACTATTGCAATATTTGAAAGAATAACGCACGAAATTAAAGCACTTAATCAATTTGAAATATTTTTGACCAATGTATTATTCTTCGCCACTCTTCTTATCATCATTCTGAATGATTTCCTCTTTTACATTAGCATCTTCCACAGACGACAAATTTAGATACAAATCTTTGTGAGCTGGTGACTGTAAATGTTTAGACAACTTCTGAAGATTCCTTTGGGATTAAAATGTCCTTCTCCTTTAACATTCTTTGCTCTTACTACATACTGTTTTCTCTCTTTCTTTGTTTTACGTTTCTTGCACTCTGTTCTTTCTACATCTGACATAGAATCTATTATCGTAGGTGTTATTTTCTCAGTTGTTTGCTCAATTTTACAACACATAGGACGTGTGCGCCACAAGAACAGGTTATACACGATCACTAAACTTTCAGCATAAAAATACTGGTTATGGAGAATAACTACATTTACAAAACAAACATTATCACCCGTTGCAGATTGAGATAGGCTATTCTTGAGAAATAGTCACGGAGAAAATTAACATTTAAAGGGCTTTTGTCAAAGAAAACTCTGAATTCTTTTGTCAAAATTAATTAATCTTTTAAAGCTAATAACTTCGGACAAGGGCTGACTGGCTATAAAGTGTGTGGCGGCTATGAAGCTCTAGCAGTAGTCCTGGTATCTCGAAACCTCACTTTTTGGACTAAGGATATTTTTGTAAATAATCCTTCAATTTTTTAAAATCCATTTTTCTTTGTCAACACTTGAACTCATTTAATTTTAATATTTGAAACGGTTGCATTTAGTACATTAAAGTTATGTACTTTCTGAAAGATCTTTATTTGCTTCAATTCATCCCTTGGAAATTTCCCATCGCCTCCCAATTTTAAAACTAGTGTTATCGTTTCATGAGTCGCCAAGTTGTGCTTGCTGGCTGGTTCTATTCGAGTAGTCTTAGATGCAAAGCGGGATAACAGCAACTCCTCACAATGCGGTCTGTTGCCAAAATGCAAGGTCAACACTTAAAAACTTGTGGAAACGCGTGAAATTGCCATGGATAATTTTGAGTTAGAGATAAAAATTGAAGCATATGGATATTTTTGTTGGGAAGTGGCGAGTTGTTACTGAATATCTTCTTCAGACATGAACTATTTCATCAATGTTTATAAAATTTAGATTACTGGGAATCACATTCTGAAGAAAGTCTAGAAACCTTACAAAACAGAGATAACCTTCTAAAAACATCAGAGAATGTGTAATACTATAGCTTTATGTAATAGTAGTAGAAGTACCCTACCTTGCCGGGCATTTAACACAATTGTGTATTAGACAGAAAAAGGAATTAATCTATGGTGTATCCGCACACTAGCCTGCCCTACCCTGCTCTTTCCTAACGTCGTCGCCGTGTTGAGCCTCGCCTGACCCTGTCCCCGCCCCGGCCCCTGCCCTCCCTCCTACCCTACCCGCTCGTTTCGATCGCTGGTGCTGCTTCCACCATCGTTGCTACGGACAAGTTGTAAAAATATGCATTGTTTCTTACTCCCAGAAAACGTACAGTAACAATTTGGCCTGCAATTACTCACTACTACATAAAAACACATTGAACGTTTCTTAAAGCTCATACAATTTTCTACTTAAGGCTTTTGTTTCATTCCAATAGCCCTATTATGCTTTGAGTAATTGCAGGTCAAAATAATTACTCACATGGAGATCAAGTACCATGCTCAGAATTGCACTAGCCACTAGAAGAACAGATCAGTTGTTCCTCTTCTTTAAGAAATCACCCCCACCTCAAAAACACACACCCATCCATCTCTACCAACCAATGATAGGGCCTATATTATATTATGCATCTCTAGTCTGGGCGGCAGCATCCAAAACCAATATTAACAAATTGGAATCGTTCCAAAATAAATTTCTAAGAATAATCCCAAACGCACCCAGGTTTATCCCAAACTCTCAAGTCCATCAAGAAGTCGGTATCACTCCCATCACTGTACATTTGTCCCTTCTATTTGCGAAATTCTATAACAAAATTTCTCAAATACCTTCAGCTACTCGTTTAAAACTAGGGAAACAATTCTTATCGTAAACGTTTGAAAAGGAAATTACCCAGAGAATTTCTTGACCCTCCTTAAGCAGAATGGAAAGGATATATTAGCCTTACCGTATAATGTAAAGAACTTCTGAAATGAGATAACCAAGATAAAAAATCATGTTAACATGCAATATTAAAAAATCAACTACTGTAACAGTCGTTCACGTTTGACTAGTGAGACATGCAAAGAAAAAATAAATTAGAAAAAAATACTGGAAGTTAGCCGGCGACATGCGTCAGTGGATCTGTGAACAGCTGTTCGCAGCAACGATGATAGTAGCAAGCATGGCAGGGTCTAGCACTCAGAGACGGGACCAGACATGAAAGGACCTGGCGATGAAAAGTACGAAGTGGGTTTGGGCAGGGCAGGAGCACTATAGATATAATGACTCATTCTGATATGACATAATAACTTTTTCTGACTCATAAATGAATGTGCTAATACTGGACGATGCAAGGTACCTCAGCTCGCAGCGGAATAAAAGTAGATTTGAATGAAAAACAACAAATATTATTTTTAATGTACAGTAAAATCATTTGAAATCATAACCTAAGTTATGCTCAACAAAATTAACTACTTTTCAGTGAAAAACTAGTAGAAAGTCAAAAATTGATTTGATTTTTATATCGTGTAAATAATAATATGCGATTAAAGAATGTCAGTTTTTTAAATAACGAAACAATTATTTCATTTATAAGTCAACCATTAAACAAGTTTAAGGTTGAAAATATTTATTTATTTAGATGTTAAACACTTTTATTAAAAGGTGCGGAGAAAATATCGTAGTTGCACACCACTGTTTGCTAAAAAGGAAATTTCCATTTTAAATTAATGGTATACTGACAATTGAAATATTTCTATTCTATAAAATTATCTTCAATTTTCAAGACTAAGAAAAGGAACATTTTCTGTACATTACTTATCCGTTTTCGTATACTGACAATTGAAATATTTCTATTCTATAAAATTATCTTCAATTTTCAAGACTAAGAAAAGGAACATTTTGTGTACATTACATCATCAACTCGTTTCGCTTGATAATTTGCATGGCCGGTCCGTACGGACTTTGAACCATCAAGCTTTGGAGTAAAATAGTGGAAGTATAACTGTCCAGACCTTCAGATGGCATGACGGAAGCTCACTCGAACAAAGTCTTTGGGAGATGGAGTTTTAGTCTCAGTACCAGAACCATAATACTCTTTACAGGGAACAGTTGCAGGTGTCCTACGCGCTCCAAATATTTTAGCTGCCACACTCCTAGAAAAGTTTATGTCAAACCTTTTAGAATGATGTAACTCTCTCTCTCTCTTTATATATATATATATATATATATATATATATATATATATATATATATATATAATAGAGAGAGAGAGAGTATATTAGAGTCCATATTACTTCGCAGTGACATGAACAATAATAAAACATTAATGGATACATATTCTAACAAAAATATTACAAATTATTCATTGTAATAAACAACGTAATAAACGTTTATAAAAAAACGCAACTTATTCTATTGTGAACGTTGTTTAATGCATCAACAGCTAAAATATTACCGTACCCCCCAACATTCTGAACACTGACAATTCATCGGGAAAAAATCAACACGAATTGAAGACACTAGTTCTACCCCAAGCCAAGGGTACATGGAGTATCGTAGCTGTACATTAAACCCAACAAAGAGGAACTCTAGTTTGGCGTCGCGGCTGCAGCAGACCACTGTGCGTCGCGTCGCGTGGCGTCGCAGGCTGCGGTCGGAGCAGCGCGCGGCGGCGACGGCGTCACAGAGAGTGATATCCGAGCAGGTGACGTTGCGAAACGGGACACAGCGCTGCTGCAGACGGGCGCGGCGACGGGCGGCGGGGCGCCGCAGGAGCAATAACGCGCTCTCAGCCGCGAAGCCGAGAGCAGCACCGCCGCGCGGGGCAAAGACGAGGTTACCTCAGAGGAGACGTGCTAAATGACGTAGGTATTCCATTCATTAAGCAGATTGTCTGGTGAAGAGGTGTGAGAAGAGTTGACAATAATGTGTTTTTTTTATTATCCTGAGCACGTTTGAAGTCTCTTGACATTTTTCATGGGAGGTTCTATTCGAAGTCTCTCACAGATTGAGGTTCTGTGCGAACATGGCGTCGAGTAAACTGTGGGAAATATTTTTGGGAATATGAATATTTGGTGCTGAAATGAAGGGAACCACTTGGCACCAAATGAAGGGAAGCACTAGAGAAGAGAAAGAAAACATTTTCACAAAATGCGACTATGTTGCATCAAAGGTATTCTTAGATGCGCGTCAAAAGTTATTCATTAGCTAATTAAAGGTGCAGTTCTGACAATAAAATGACTAATCTACAAAGGTTCATTCGGTAAATTAATGTTAACAAATTTCGCTACATACTACTCGTAGAATGAAGACTGATAATATGTACATAAAAAACATTAATCGTTTATAATATTTATTTTGAATTTTAATGTTTGCAAAACACATACTAACTTTGTTATCAACAAACATAAAATGGGAGTTATTTGTAAAGATGGTTTACATACAAGTAAGTTATACATTAGTTCCAATAAAATTCAAGGAAAGTATTTAAAAAAAAACATTATGATGATGAGCTTATCGTGAAAGCGTTAAAGTAAAGATTAACTCTATTCTTATAAGGAGTAATTAATTTAATGTAGGGCCAACAAAATGTTTCTAATAGGACCTGTTGGAATAATGTTCAGTGCGAAAGTTGAAGCAAATGAAGAACACGAAACTTGTAGAGAGTACGGGTGATCATAGACGTGAGGATTACGGAATGGAAAATCGTAAGTGGCGTGTTCTAATTCCGTGGAGGGATGTTAGGTCTCCTCTTGTACCTGACCGCTTAATTTGAACTTCGCGAGGAGTGGAAGTGACTTTCGAAACTTTACCGACGAGCTAAGATTCAGCTTTACACACGTGCCCTTTTCAACAATGTAATAATATTTTTGTTTCTTATCTCGTTGCCTCACCCCCATAAAAGTTACTGACCTGAGGCTATTCCAATGCCAGCTATTGCCCGTGTTTCGGACTCATTCTAGATGCTGCCCACCTATTTGCTTTTCTCTTATTTTCCCTTAATTTCTGGTTTGTCGCAAATTTATTCCTTCTCTCTTTCCGTTTCATTTAAATTTTTTCAACATGGGCTTTACTTTATTTCGACACTCTTTCTCTTGCTGTTATTTTATACGCCCATCTTTCTTTCTCCCTCAGTCTCCCGCCTTCACTTCTCTTGCGGTTCTCTTATACCCCTATCTCTCCCCCTCAAACTCCCACTATCATTTCTGTTATTGTTCTCTTAATCGCTCAACTTTCTCTCTCCCTCAATCTGACGCCTTCACTTCTCTTGCTTTTCTCTGTTATACGCCCATATTTCTTTCTCCCTCAATCTGCCACCATCATTTTCTTTATCGTTCTCTTATACGTCCATCTTTCTCTCCCCTCAACCTCGCACCGTTGGCGACTTGTCCCATTTCCTCTCTCCCTCTACGCTTCTTAGCACTCACGCACTCTGTGACTGAAATCAGCGCGGGCGAGAGCTGTGGTTGCGACGGCAGCGGGGCGGAGGGCGGGAGAGGAGGGCGGACGCCGAGGCCGCCTCCTTCACAGTCATCCTTTAATTAGTCCGCGCTATCTCGCAGTGCTTCTTCTGCTTCCGCTGCGCCGCCGCCTGTGTGTCACCTCCCTGGAAGCTTCTTGCTCCGCCGCAACCGCCGCCGCCGCCGCCGCCGCCGCCGCCGCCGCCGCCGCCGCCGCCGCCGCCGCCGCCGCCGCCGCCGCCGCCTTCCGCGCGGCCGCCCCGACTTCCGCCCTGCGTTGTCTCCGGCCGTCGCCCGCGCCACGCGGCGCTGCCTCCGCCGCCCGCGAACTCAGGCGATGCGTCCTCTGGGAGGCCCCGCTCCCACTTCCCCTTCTGCTAGTTTTACGTGCCTCTCCTAGCATCCTTCTTCCTCTCCCCCGACTCTCTCCTCTTCTCACCCGTTCTCTCTTTATCCCTTCCTTACCTTTTTAACTTCTCGTTTTATTTCCTCGCTCCACCTCCTCCTATCTTTACTGTCTCTCTCTATTCTATAACAGCCTCTCTCCCTCCTCTCCATTTCTTCTGTCTTCTCCTTTCTCTCTCTCCTCCTCTCTTGTTTCTCCTGTCAGTCGATCCTCCTCTCTCTCTTATTTCTCTACCTTCTACACTCGACCTCTCCCTTTTTACCCACCCCGACTCTTTATCTCTTTTTATCCCTCTCATTCATTCACTGACTTGTTCTCATTCACTCACTGACTAGCTCTCTTTCACTCACTGACTAGCTTTCATTCACAAAGGTACTTCATGCTGTATCACAGTTTTTCTATGAGGCTCAGTAGTTCTTTTGCTTTTTGTTTCTTCTTAAATACATTCTGCGAAATTACCAAAAGCTGAAATACATTTCGTCTAGTAAAATTTATCATTAATAGATTTCATCACAAACTGGAATTCTTGCAATTTCTGATGCATCAAAACGACAGAATAGGTTTATTAAACTTACAAAGCGTTAATTTGTAAAAAAAAGAAGCATGAACTAGTCTTGAGGTACGGAGAGTTTCTGAATATTTTTTTTAACTTTTCTTGATTTTTGACGTGGAAAAGTCTATTCGCTCGTTAGTGTGGTGGCCAATTGAACTTCCTTGCGTGCCAAAATTGTAAGATTTGTGCAGCTTATACACTGAGGTGACAAAAGTCTCGGGGAAACATCGCGAGGAGAGCGTCTGTCTGAGGAAGTGAAAGGGCGAATTAGCGGAGACAAAGAGATGGACCTCTCTCATCGTAAAATTTGTGGGAGATTGGAGCCTTGACAATTTTGTAAAAATGGCAGCATAATATGGGAGAAACGGAAAACTGGACGGACACGCAAGCCCTCAGAGACTAGTAAACAATTAATTCTGCGGAAAGCAAGAGTCAACTACATGTATGCTTCTCAGAGAGTAAAGGATTTGCAGTTACCTGCCAATGCCAGGCGTTAGACAAATTCTAACAGAAGACCACAACCTTGCTTTCAAGAAACGACCCAGGAAGTCACCTCAAATCGACATCCTTAAAAATAATCGCCTAGCATTGGCAGAAAGAAACATATCCCATAGACATGCGAGTGTAACAGTGATTTTTAGCGGTGAAAAGAAAGTTAATTTGGAGGGCCCGCCGGTTTTTGATTTTACTAGCATGATCTCCATAAAAAAGGACATGAAACGAGAGTAGAACGTTTTGGTGTGCAAGCGTCTTGCCTTAAAGGTACTTCAAACATTGCCTGGCTGAACACCAGAATGAATTTGGAGTTTTACACAACTATGCTTCAGTCAGAGATGGTCCCATATGTGCGAAGGGTACGGTGATGATCTAGTATTGCAATAAGATAATGCGCCCATTCACACAGCCATCAAATCACGAGAGTGGTTTCAGCAAAGGGAATACCTGTTCTGAAATCTACTGATCTTAACCAAAATCTGAGAAATCTATTGGAACTTCTCACAAAATGTGTATATCGCAATGAATGACAATTAGAGACTGTGACGCAGTTAAATAATACGATTCGTATTGAGTGGGCTAAAAGCACATTCGGAGAAATACAGAATCTCATCAAATTCCTTTCATTCTTAGAAATATTAGAAGTGATAAAGAACGAAGGAGGTTCGAAATATTAGCATTGTATAGTGAAAAACTTTAGTGACCCTTTTGGTATGGTTGCTGTAAAACACGAATGTGCCTTTATACAACTGTCCGTGCCGCACACCGGAATATCAGCAGTATTTCAATAGTATTTCATTTTCAAGATATTCTTTTAAAAAATAATCACTTATGTTCACCGACATAATTTGTTACATACGAATCGTATGTTTGATGTATGTGAACAATAAAAGTTTGTTCTCTTCTTGCAAAACATGAATGTCTTTATACTAATTTCCCTCACTGTATTGCCATATTGCTATCTCCCGACATTTGTCACATAAGTATACTACATAACGCCGGTTTAAAAAATCTCGCCACTTTCACACACAATACACGTAAAAATCCATACACCAAAGAATTATTACCAGTCGCATGCGAGTACTAGTCGTCTGGACTGATAGTCTAGTAGTAGCTTTGTAGTAGTAGTAGCAGCAGCATTGGTGTTGAAACTGCACAAGGCAGACGATAAATCCCGAAGACGTCGGACTCCCGATCTACGCCTCGTTGTCTACGCTTGTTGCAAGTTATGTCGACGTACTGGACCAGACAGTTGACGAACTTGTATGTGTACCGTTGTCGGACACCGCAGCTTTTAGCACGTGATCGCTGGGATACCCAGACTCTCTACCCAAAGATAAAGAGGCAATAGCAAAAATTTGGAAGAAGGAATACAACAATTCCAGTGAGAAGACTGAAATACGACAGCCAGCGTCGCACACTGTCGTAATGCACAAAGCGCATAGCCGTGAGTTCAATGGCTTCGATAGCGAAGCGAGGCCAAGGGATGCTTCTCGACCCGGCACATCCACTGATTCACTAAAAGAGCCGAAAAACTTGGGATCGATACTTCACTCGCATCTTATGAGCGTATGCCACTGTCTAGTCCTTATATAAAACCCTATTTATTTTGTATGTCATAGTTATATTACAAATGGTGTGAATTTGGTTATTGTAAATACAAGTAAAACTTATTTCAATGTAGTTAATACCAATATGAGCGTACATATATATAAATTGAGAGGTACCTCTTTTTAGGTGTCATCTCTTTCTTTTGTAACAGGAACTTTCGATTCATTAGTGTTTGTATCCCGAGTGTAAGGACAACGACCTAGGCCTTGTTACAACAAAATCTTTCTCATATTTCGGATTGGGAGTGAAAAAATAAATTGTGAATTAATACTTATTTTCCCAAAGTTTAAGTTTTGTTAGATCTGGAATTAAAACTACTGTTATAAACATGTTGAGCACACAATCTCCAAGCGGCATGCTTGGAGGGATCATCTGATTTCCATCTACTCCTTTTGCCTCGATGGACCGTAAGTTTTCTGGCCTCAGTTATTGACCAGCAAACTTATTTCCGAATAGTATCTGTGTGGTCATTCTTTGGGTATTTTCATTTTCTCTTTTTCCTTCCACTGCAAAATCAAATTTATTCCTATACATTCCATAAGCTCGTCAACTCGATTTTATATTCTCTCTCTAGCCTGCTTGCACTAATACTTCTGTCTGCTCTACAGTCATATACAAGTATACAGAGTACCATCTCCTCGATTCTCTCCTTGCATTACTGAATTTTGATACCTTTACCTCTTCTTCAGATTTGATTGTATTATTCTATCTAATATTTCCGTGTTCCCCCAAAATTATTGTACTTCTTATTCTCTACCGTTTGCATTTTCAATTGCTTGCTATTTAATTTAAATTTTTCCCTTCTTTCGTACACCCGCTATCATTTGTGTAGTGTAAGGTCTGCCATCTACCACTGCCTCCAAGATTGGTTTCACCATCCCCGCTACCACATTCACAATATTGCCACATCCCCCTCCATCCACATCCTGGCTCTCATTCGGCATCGACCGTCTGCACCTGTCCCGCTTCCTCCCCCTCCCTCCGCCCTTCAGCGCAGCCGCGTTAATGGGCCCGACGTCTGATTGGGACGTTTCTTTGAGGCTGCGCCGTCGCGGGCGGCGCGGGCGGCCACGTGGGCGGCGACGGGGCGGCCGCGGGTGTTACAACGCTCGGCACGGGCTCGCGGCGTCCGGATGAAACTTTTGATATTCCGCTCCCCCGCGGGAAATTGGATGGCGGCCGCCGGACTGTCCCCGCTCCCCTCCGCCACGCCCCCGCGCGGGCGGCCGGGGAGGCAGAGGCTGGCGTCGGACGCTCCTTGTCCTCGACGCTGGCAACGCCACCTCCGTCGCCGTCTTCCCCATCTCCCCAGCCTCTTTCATCGTCGCCGTCTCTCTGCCTCCGCCGCCACCACCACCACCTGCACCGCTTTCTCCGCCGCCTTCTCCACCCCGCCGCCAACGTCTCCTCTATCGCCTGCTCCTCCGGCTTCTCCACCTTCTCCGCGACATTTTCTTTCTCTTTCGCCTTTCCCGTCGCGTTGTCAGCCGCCTTTATCGCCGCCATCTCCACCCCGCCTCCTCCGTCTCCTCTGCCGCCTTCTCCTTCGTCTTCTCCGTCGCCTTCTCCTCCGCCACCTTGTCTTTTGCCTTCGCCATCGCCTTGTCAGCCCCCACCTCCGCTTCTTCCGTCTCGTCCTCGGCCGCCTTTCGCCGTCACTTTTTCCGCCACCATCTCCTTCTCCGCCGCATATTCCATCGCCTTCTCCGCCGCCTCCCTCGCTGCCGCCCCCGCCTACGTCACCTCTGCCGCCCCCGCGTCACCGACCACCGTCTCCGTCCTCACGCTCCCCCGTCCCGCCACCCCCACCGCCTCCTCCGCCTCGGCTTTCGAGGAGGGCGGGAAGGGCCGAGGGCGATTGGGTCGCCAGGTAAGCGGATCCACCGAGATTGCCGGGCGCGGGGGGGGGCGGCGTGGGCGGGGCGGACGTGGGATTGGGACATGAAAGGAGCGCCCGGCGATGAAGTCGCCGCCGCGGAGCCTTTGCATGAGAACGGCGCCGTCGGGGCGAGGGTGGGGGGGAGGGGCGGCCCATCACCATTTGTCATTCGGATCCGCCGCTTATTCGACGGCCCCGCGGAGGGCGCGCCGCCCGTCTCTCCCTCGGACGGCGCCTCTGACCCGGCGCCGCCGCCGCCGCCGCCGCCGGCCCGCCTGTGGGAGGGGGAGGGGCTGCTCGGGCCCTTTACGACTCGTCGCTTTCTCGCTGGATGCGTCTGCACCCACTTCCGCGTTTATTACCATCTGCTACTTCCAATTAACCCCTTCGCTTTGGTACATCTCGTTCTGACACATCTGTATTCGATGCATGTATTTTGTGGCCTTTTTATTGTCTTTTATCCGTAAGTCAGGCTTTTAATGTTAGTTTTCTGCTAACATTTCATGCACCGAGAAACATTTTCTTTGCTGTGTGTTTTTTCTTTGGTGTCATCTCCTTGGATATTTGTACCTTTAGGATTATTCTGGACGTTGCGTTTTTACCTTCACAATATAAGATTACACCTGTAACATTATTTTCCTTCCCCACTTATGAATGTCGAATGTGTTTCTTAATAGTACCAATTTCAAGGTCTTTTTCAATCTGCTCACACATGTATATTAGCACATCGTTTGCATTCCTCTAGATTCTGCTTAGCATATGAAATTTACATTGACAACGTCAAGTCTTTTTCGTTCTTTAGTTACACATTCTTTATTTTGTGTGTAGAATATTTACCATTTACTTTGTCGCATCATAATTACCTCTACCTCTACTCCTATCGTATCGAAGACTGTCTGGAAGTAATCTTCTCCACTACTTCGCTCATTATCACTACTATTTACCTCGTACCTCAGGCCCCGAAACTATAACCATTACAATCGGAACTGCTTCCCCTGTTGCCAACACGTCGTCCATCATCTCCCCGCCTCGACCGCCCACTCAAGTCCACTGTCGGCCGAGAGCCAGCCAGCGCTTGAGCGGAGTAGTCGGCGCGTTGGGCGACAGGCGTTAACGCGCCTTTTACAAATTCGCGCACTTCGTCACGTGCGCGTCCAACGCGACACCTCGCCCGCCCGCCCCCGGCCCCGCCCCCGCGACCTCCCGCCCAAATTGGCCCCGGCCCCCGCCCCCGACGCCGCTGCCACCAACGCGCCATTAGCATAAGCCCGCGGCGCAGCGCGGTGCCGCCGAGATGAATTATGGATGGCCGTAAAATTCACTCCGGTGCCCTGCACGCCCCGGCCCGATCGGCAGCCACCCCCACCCCGCCCCGCCCCGCCCACGCCAACGCCCACGCTCTCACGGTGGGCGAAAGGAGGCCTCGCGGACATTGGTACTAAATCTCCTTTGAGCTTTCCATTCTGGTCTGCTTTGGCGAGACCCAAATTAATACAAGGTTCGGAATAAAATTTGCAACATTAGAAGTTCTCAGTCCATTATAAGCTTCTTTTAAGAAACATTTCCTTTTCGTAATGCTACGTTTTTTATGGTAATCGACATTGTTTAGCATTGTAATGCCAATTTATTTCATTGTATTCCTTTCAGAAAAATTCAGTGTAGTATGGAAAATGCTACAAGTTGATTAGAGTAATAGTGGCTACATATTTTTTTTACCACAGAATACAACAGTTCAGTTATTTTGTTGTAAAAAGTTCGATCATGGAAATGTTTAGTTGTGATGTTATATGTATTGTGTATATTCGGACCATCTTTATATAGTACTAGTGAGAACCCGTCAAAATTTGACGGTGAGATCTGAGATAAATGTAAAATACTGTGCCCAGACTAATATTCACAATATGTTGCATTGTTTGCATCTTCAGGGTACAGCGAAAATATTCTGTGATGTGGAGTTCCCAAAATTTAGAACACTTATGGCCCATGACCAGGTGGCAATGCAATATGACTCACATATTGCAATAATACACCAAATGACACAAAAGAAAGAGCACTATTATACTGACGGATTTTATTTCTAAAGTTTTTTGATGTGTCATCACCTCCTACAAATCAATGCTCGTAACTTATTTTCCCATTTAAGCAACACAGAGTAAACTCGTTTGCAGAATTTCTCTCGCATGGGAAGTACAAAGCAGAACAAAACTGACATTTCATAGACAACGACCCAACAAAAAACGAAATGACCTCACTATCATGACACCTACGCTGACTTTCTCTTTCCATGTAATTTTGCGTCTTTTGGGGTGCGTGGGCAACGATTCGGAATTCGACATAACCTGTGAACAACTTCACTACTTCAGTATAACCGAGCAAAACCCACTGTCCGAATGTTCTCTACAAAATGCACCACAAAAGCAAATACATGCAAACTGTCAAAGCCACAATGCAATTATTACACTGAAACAAAACCTCGACGAATTGTAAACAAATCTCAACAATCAAAACAAAACATCGAGCAGCGCCACCATGAAGTATCGTGCACTCGAATCTATCGTTTCATATAATCTGTTTTCAAACAGCCACCCTTTGGAAGAAAAAAATTGACTATTGATAAGCGTACTATTAAAGAATGATTTAATTAATTAATTTACACCGTAAATGTTGGTGAATCAACACAAACAATATCTGATAACACATCTAGGGATCACATTCTTTCATTTAAAGGAAAAAATACAACAATCGGTTCAGTAGAAGCTCTAAACGAAGCCATGGCAGAATACCTTATTTTTTAAATATATAGATGTAATTCATCTTATTTCAACACGTAATCATCAGTCGGAAGAAATTTCATAAATATTTGATTTTCACCAAATATATTTTCGTTTGAAGAAAGAAAATTGTCAATGTACGTAGAATACTCTTTTATCATATTTAGAAGAAATTTTTTTCCATAAATTCAGATTTTTGTTGGTGGTCTGGGCAGCGATGAAATGAAATAAAATTATTTAATATTTACAATAGATGGTCTTGCTACTGTACAAGTTTATAGATTTTTCAAGAAGCTCTTCATCAGGAAAGAGAGCTAACCCGCTTTAACCACATCTTCAACATTTCATCAAAAGAAGTAACAACGATGTTCAAAACAAACAATAAAATTAAATTTCAATGTTTATTTTACACACACGCATACATATATCTATACATATAAATATATATTTTAATCAAACTTTCACAAATAAGAGTTCTCAAAAACAGAAAAAGGTCCACGTTTTCATTCAATATATTTTTTATTTTATTACGAATTTAAATTAGAAGGAGCATGATATAATGAATGTGTCCAGCTGTATAATGAGTATGTCCAGCTACAAGTACATTCGTTTGTTTTATATGATCCCTAGAAATTCCACTGTACCTGAATATGTGTGTCTAAACGTTTCCCTATAAAGCATTTCCACGGTAAATTATTATGACCATGCATTATGGAATTCCCACCCATCGTGACCTCCTTCCTGAAACGCCTTCATCCCGTAGCCTCCATGCGCGCGCTGCCTGGGCCGGGCGGCCATGTGAGGCATGCTGCCTCGTGCCACCCCTGCCCCTCGCCACTCCCCCCACGTCAACACGCCTTCTCTATCCTGCCCGCGCCATCACACACCGCGCCACACCATCCCATCTCGCACCAGTCCGCCCCGCCGCACGCCAGCCCGCCCCGCCCAGCGTCAGCCCGCTCCGTGCCGTCCCGCTTCTCGCCATTCCGCCCCACGCCATCCCACCCCGTGCAATCCTGCCCCGCGCCATCACCCCCCTGCGCCACCCCACCCCGCGCCATCCCACCGTGTGCCATTCCGCTCCGCGCCACGCCACGAAAAACCGCGCCATCCCGCCCCGCGCCATCCCACCCCGCGCCATGCCGCCCTGCGCCATCCGATCCCGCGCCATCCTGTACCGTGCGCGCCACCCCGCCCCGCGCCATCCCGCCATGTGCCATTCCGCCCCATGCCACCAAAACCCGCGTCACCCCGCCCCGCGCAAACCGGCCCCCCATCCGCGCAGCCACACGCGGTGTTCCCCAAGGCGCCTCCTTTGGGCCGGGTTTATTTTCGGGGTTTCTCCCATCGCGCGAACGCGCCTGCCGCCGTCCCCCGCGTCTCCTCCCTCCGCCGCCCCCTGCCTCCTGCGCTCCCCCTGCCAGCGCCGCGACGCGACGTCGATAACCGAGAAATTCGTTTCGAAGCTTCCGCGAAATTTCTGGCGCCGCGGGCCGCCACCTCCCAAGCCCGGCGAAGACCGCGCGTCTGTGAATGTTGCTGCGGCGCCAGTGTGTGAGGGCGAGCCTCGTTTGGCAGACGTGGATGTTTTAGCGGAGTAGGCGAGGGAAAAGTTGGAATTTGCTACGTTCAACTCTGCGTCGTGCGTGTTCTCTTGTGTTTGATAAATAGGCAAATTGCAGCGAGGTTTTTCTTTTTTATACGTAATTTAACGCGCCCTTTGGGCGACAGTTTGCATGCTTTTATTCTTTGTGTTTTATGCTGCGCTTTAAATTACATACCGAGAGAAATGAAATAATATAGTTTCTGGTAGGCCAGTGTTTCGTTATATTTACATTTCTATACACTACAAATTTTCCTTCTGTGTTGTTTCCGTCAATTTCATCATATTAAATTAAATTATTTCAACAGCATTTTCAGTTAGTAACACATTTGATATGTTGTTTTGACTGCTGGAATGTTTGTCTCTAGAAAAGTTTTTTTGTTTTTGTGCTACAATTGATGTAGAAAGAGTAAATACTTGTTTCATAATTTGACAAAGTTGAAACAAAGGAATCACTTGCAAGGATGAATTATCCTTCAGGTTGAAACATAGCGTCATGTTTTCCATAATATATTTCCTTCGTCGTTATTTACCACTCATCCACAATTATTTATTAACTAGAGCCATAACGATAATATCAAATTTACATTTTCAAATGAACGATACGGAGGTGATTTTAACGCTTTCCTCAAAGCAGGAGATACCAAAAGTAACGGGTAACATTTCAACACAGATTAAACAACACTGTTGAATTTAATAATAGTCCAAGCAGAAAACACAATATTGCACTGTTTTGAAGACATTCCATCCTTTTTATCATTTCACAAAAAAAATTGGAATCGGAAAACATAAAGCAAGTTTCGTGAGATGGAAATACCATACCGCAAAAAACGGATGCCTCCGCATGGCGCATATCCTTGGAAGGAATTTCCTAATTTCGTTGGTGTGTCTTAGCTACCCGACCGTTGGCTTCCACGTGTATTCCCGTAACTTAAAGGCGCCCGCTCCACTATCTCGGCATCCTCTTTGCGGGAAGCTCGCGCGGGAGAGTTACGAGTTTCCTCCACTAGCTTCTCTAGTTCGCGCTGTACGTTCCACGCATCCGCGAGCGCAATTATTCCGGGGCGCTACTTCCCGTTCGTGCGCTCTTACTGCATCGTAAACGCAGCTGCACGTCCTCGAACGCCATTATCCGCGCACACGGCCGGTGAAGTGGAACACCTCATCCCGTGGCGACGTGATGGCGGACGGGTTGGCATTTTTTAATGAGCACTGCGTGGCACGGGGTTATGCTTCAACCCGCGACGAGATCGGTTACCGACTTGCAGTGCAGCGGCCAGTGGGTTCAGTTTTCGCCTTCACTTCGTGTGGTTCGAATTCCGATATTGCTCTGACAATTTTGTTTGCCTGGCGGTATTTGCTCTTTGAGTTAACACTCCACAACAATCGCCCTAAGGTCGGTTATGTTCGGTTACTTTGTAATGGGGTCTGCCACTAATTCGTCTCCATATTCGTCTCCTATATTATTTCAGTATTATACGTATCTTTTTCGGCCCTCACAGGCTAGCAAACTTTTTTAAATGTGGTCTCTTAAGTAAGAGAATTTCACGGAGACGTGACGAATTGCATACTCACTATAAAATGTGAAGGATTTGTTAAAAAACGCATCTAATTATTCATTTCAAATGCAACCCACAACACTCGATAGCATTGTCAAAATCTATATAAATAAATAACTTCTAAACGAAGAGTTCTAGGGTCTTAAAACTTAAAATTTTGAGGTCAAATGCCTCAAAGAAACGTTTCTCACACCGGAATCTATAGGATACGATAATTTTGGATATTCTATTATATTTTTGCTGGTCCGGCGCTAATCTATTTTATCCAATACCAATTATATTACACGGCGCTGGAGGCGATCTTTGTTCATGACTTCACGTTTAGAAGGCTTAAATTTCTTCAACTTATATGTACACTTCCTGTGTACTCCGGGGTTTACGCCTGTTGATGAGGTTTATTCGAAAAATCATTAATTCAGGATTTTGAAAATAAAAAAATACTCTCGCAACAACAAATACATGTATTAATAGTTGCTTGATACCGATGAAGATTGATTTTTATATGTATAGTGCAACCGTTTATTTATCTAATGTAAGTGTTGACATTCTAGCTCTGTGAAAAGTTTGTGATATAACCTACAGCACTCACGCACTTGGTATGGTATCTCACCATATCTACTAATCACTAAACGCTCATTTTATTCTTATTCAAAATCTTTTTGTCCATTTTTATCACTTACCCCTCAAATTTCAAAGTCTCCTAATTTAAGTCAATATACATTCATGGACAGGGCAGTTCAAGAGGGGAAAATATATTTTTTGAATTGAAAATAAAATTTGATGAAAGTATCTTTCACAAACAAAAAATAATTTTTTGTGATATGATTGATTTTAAAGACCTAACATAAGTCATCGAAGAGAAATAATATTGTTTTGCCCTGTGATTCGATCTCATTTCTTTGAAGGAGGTGCACTTTGATAAAGGTAAATTCGCTGCAAGTCCTTACGTTATGATGAAAAATCACGAAACGTCAGAATGACATCCTTGGATTTGGAATATTGTTGCAAATTGTGGTTGCAGAATTGATTGGCAATATGAAGCTAAACGTTTTGAAAAATATTCAGCAAATTGAGGTGAAGGAATGTCTAATGTTTCGTAGTACTACCATTTATTTTTGTCTGAATAGGTTACATATATATTAATAAACAAGGAACTGAGAAGTGTGAATTAATTTATAATGAGTCCTTAATTTTGCCACAACTGCAACTCTTCATTTACTATAAAATATTTCAGTTTTTTCTATGTATGTACGGGAAAGTGAACTTTGTACTCGGTATTATTATCGTATTTTTATAAAGGCACTATGTTGTTTTGCATTACAGCAACGAAGTTAAGGTCTGAAACATGCTGTTCCGAGAGGTTTACTAAAATAAATAAACAATCCTATGACATTAAATTACTCTCTCATAAATACGAGGTATTATAGTCGGAGCATTCGAATTGACACCAACACCCCCTATGCAGAACGCATCAAATACCCAGGTAGTATGTGTTCTTATTAGAAGCGCATATCGATGTTAATTTTTAATCAAGTGGAATGACTTTTCTGTTGCGTTTGAGAATTATATTTGAAAATTACATTTTGGTAGTATAAATATTTAATTTATGTATTTTCAGTAAATTTTTGTATTAATGACATTTAATAACAATGTGGCTCAAAATTATGTAATATTTGAAGTAGGTAATTAGTGATAGTGGCGCAAGTAAAGAGAGCATAGGGTCTATGTTTCCCCATATCCGTTTATGAGTTGTAGAAAAATCTAAATATGAAAATTAAAGTAAATAATTTAGTAGCCATTGATGCAGATGTATGTGTGGTTAAAAAAAAATTGAAATAATTTTTTTTACTAGTTAGAAAACATAAAATGAATATCTTTAGTATTTGGTGACGCAGGAATATTTTCCCGCGTATTGAGTGAACCCGCAATTTTATGTGTAAATATTTCTACAGATCGGTCGAGCACGCGTTCTCAAACATTGAAAACACTATTTACTTTAGTGTGTTTGGCTTCGAGAAGTCGGATGGAAAACCGAGCGCAATGGTCTGCATCTCATTACTAACAAAAATTATTTACTGTTTGTTTATTAATAATTTTCAATGTCTCTCTTCTCCTGTAGCTTTGTTTTGTTTCATCACTCATGTGTAATTGCATGTTTTTTTCAAATTCAACATATGAATGGTAGAATAAATGTAACTTTTTCTGTAAATGATGTCAAATTAATAATATAGATAGTGATTACATTTAATTATACCTTTTACTTTTGAATTTAATATTGAAGCTACACTTCTCATTCGTAATTATTCTTCATTAGCAGTAGTTCATGTTTACATTTTTAAAAACAAAATATTTAGAGAATATTAATAACAGGAATTTACTTTTTAATTGAATCTTCAAGAGACATGTATTTAAGGCTAACAAGTTGATATGTTGTGTGTGGAGACCTCGTTTTTTGCGATATTTGAGAAAATTCCGTACAAAATTCCACGTCAGATAGAGATTAAGTTTTTTTTTTTAAACGTAAATTTGTAATGACACTAACAAGCAAGTGGCATCAGCAGATGATGGTGCATCGTGCGTCCAACATGGCGCGCGGTGGCAGGCACGTGTTCTGGCCAGCGATGTGCGCAGAGGAGGGCGGTGACGGTGGGGGTGGGGTGGGGGTGCGTCGGTCGATGTGGCCGCCGATAATGCACCTGCAAGAACAGCTCGTTAATCCCACGGGACACGCTCGCGCCTGTCGCGCTCTCCGCCCGCGACAGCCGCCGGTCACACTTTCTAGCCTCGCCCCCCCCCCCCCCCCCCCCCCC